>APFE031509755.1:425427-485834 GCA_000404065.3 Pinus taeda | reverse complement strand
CTATTCTCATGAAAAGCCAGCCTCGATTCACAAATCAGACTTCATATTTTATGGACGAATTTTTATCATCCTACACTACTTTTGTAATTTTTTAAGGATTTTTTAATTTTTTAAAATAAGTTTTATCATCTTAAGACCAAAGAAAATAAAACACCATATTAAACCAACAGCCATTATTTTAGAAAAATAAAAACAATTAATTTTTATTATAATTTTCCTTATGGCAATTTCATCTACGATTCTAATGAAAAGTCAACCTCGATCCACAAAAATAAAAACAATTATTTTTTATTATAATTTTCCTTATGGCAATTTCATGTACGATTCTAATGAAAAATCAGCCTCGATCCACATATCGGACTTCATATTTTATTGAGAAATTTTTATCATCTTACATAATTTAAGACCGAAGAAAATAAACTACCATATTGAACCAACTGCAATTATTTTCTAATTTTTATAATCTTACATCACTTTTGCGATTTAATATATATATATATAAACCAAGTTTTATCATCTTACATAATTTATGACCAAAGAAAATAAACTACCATATTGAACCAACTGCCATTATTTTAGAAAATAAAAACAATTATTTTTCCATTATAATTTTTTTTTATAGTAATTTCATTTACTTTCATGAAATGTCAGCCTCAATTCACAAATCATACTTCATATTTACTAAGGAATTTTTAATTTTGTAAAGAAAGTTTTATCACATTACATCACCAAAGAAAATAAACCACCATATTGAACCAACTGTCATTATTTTAGAAAAATTAAAACAATTCATTTTTCATTACAATTTTGCTTATAGAAATTTCATCTACTATTCTCGTAGGAAGTCAGTCTCAATTCACAAATCAGATTTTGTATTGAAGAATTTATTTCATCTCCCATCACTTAAGACAAAAGAAAATAAACCAAGAAAATAAACCACCATATTGAACAAACTACCATTATTTAAAAAAACAAAAACAATTATTTTTCCATTACAATTTTCGTTATGACAATTTCATCTAACATTCCCATGAAAAGTCAGCCTCAATTCATAAATCAGACTTCAGACATCATATTTTATTGAGAAATTTGTATCATTTTACATCACTTTTGTAAATTTTTTTCAAGAATTTTTAATTTTTTTTTTGAAAATTTATATCTTACCTCACTTGAGACCAACGAAGCTTGCAATAAGCTTATAATTCGGCATGTAACTGTGACACTCGTAGAAATGAAGAACATCCATGCTTATATCAACATAACCCTATATCAAAGTGGGGAATGAAAGAAACCGAATTAGGTATTGGTTGGTGGTGACTTATCGGAAGAACCCAAGAAAATTACAATCAGCTTGGACTTCTGCATGTTCATCAAAACTGTAACATTGCTACAAGAAATAGCCTCCTTTGCTTATACTTAAATTAAATTATCATGTCCAGCTCGACTTTTGGCACTGAATCGTGATGTTCTGTATCCATATGCCACTTTTGAAACTGATCGTGATGTTTGACACTGCATCGTGATCTTCCGTGGTGATAGAATCCGTGGTCCCATAGTTGTAGTTTTCCACCGGAGCAACTGATGATGACCCAAAGAAGTTTTAACACCTATAAAATTAGCGTGCATAGTGCTATACTTTGTATCATCTATGGGAAGTTGCAAGGGAGGGTTACTCTTACTGCAATGATTTATGAAATAGGTGTAATATACGATATTGCTGCAATTTTAATGATGGTTTTTTTAGATTTTTTAAATATCGGGTGAGATTTTATTATTTAAATGGTATTTTAAATGTAAAGACGGACTTTTCAATTTTTAACTTTATCTCGATCCCAATTCGAAAAAAAAATCTATTTAATTAGCAGAAGCTTAAAATAATATTATCAAACCATACATTTATATATTTCTATGAAAACAAGCTTATCAGATAGCATTACCATCATTGCATAAATTTTCATTTTTCCATAAAAACAGGCTTATCAAATAGTCTTACTAACATTGACTATCGGCAAATCTATGAAACTTGCTCGTCTCGAAGACACTTCAATTAGCTTCAACCGTTAAAATTAATCATTTCCAAAATTTTCTCGATAACAGTAACTAATTAAAGAAATTAGACCATCCGACATATACACTTTAACCACATAGGTGAAAGTTTTTGTTTCCGTTGGCCTGGTCACATGATAATTACAATACTTTTGCCAAGGGACATGCCTTCCACTTTCCTAGTTGAAGTCCAACTTTTACAACGATAAGTTTAAAAGGTTGTCTTACCCTGTGAAGTTTTGGTATTTGGAATCTATTTGAAAGTAGTACCACTAATGTTAGCTAGAATTCATGAGAGACACATAATTCGGTATTTGGAATCTATTTGAAAGTAGTACCACTAATGTTAGCTAGAATTCATGAGATACACATAATTCAGATGAACCTCCCTGCTACCAAAAGCAAGTTCAGAGACTCACCATAAATAAACAGGTATTTCTGAATAATACATACCCGTTTTAGGTACCTGGAAAGCATTCAATAGGAAAGTCCATGTGCTCACAAGCACAAAGAGCCTTGAGATATGGCTATTAAGTGATATTGTTGGTACTTCCGGTGAGGCCTCCTGTAAAAACCATTGAATATCTTACCGAAGTCAAGAAATCTTAACATCTTTTCCATATTATGTATGAGTGGCTATGTCCACATTGCTTGATCATCTGATATTTTTGGTAGTTGAAAAGGTCCTTCCATGTGTTCTAGATGTATATTTTTCTATTTTTCTATTCAATAAGAAAAAATATTTTTCAACGTTAGCATTTGGTCATATATTTAGTCCAAGATTTCTTATTTCAAGTTGGGGTGGATGGGGCTTCATTGATTTCTTTTAATTTTATAATGGATGGAGGGGATTAGCCCTAGAGTGAATATCCTTTCATCTGAATAGCAGATCGAGGACTTAGAATTCACCACGTCTTTTCAGCTTGTACCACGCCCATATTTAGTTTTATAATGAAAATTAAATTGAAACAAAACACTTTGTTTCAGTTCTCCACTTGGCTACCTGGATTGGACTTCGCTAGGTTGTGAAACATCCTCTCGCATGGCCTTTTTATACACCTTCTGACACGGGCTTCTCTATTTTCAATCTATTTAACCTTTTGATACGTCTTACTGCATGTGCTCCTCCATTCTCAATAGCTTTAACCAACTTCTTACATACTTTGGCTTCTTTTGTTTACCTTAATCAAAGTAATCTATTGAAGTACATTCAAGCTCTGAAAAAGTTCGGAATTTTGAAGGTGAGATCAAATATAAGGCTGGGTCGAGAGAGGCCTCATACATGGTTCATGGCAGAGGAGATCACAAGTACGATGCTCATACTTCCATTCACATTTATCCATGAAGCATGCATAAGGTTCCACACATAAGAACCCAGTGTTTGTGTAGACAACATTTCTGGAAATCATGTTGGTAAGCAAGAAAAATCTTGGAGCAACCATCCATGCATTGGTGGCCACATAGGACCTTCCTGGAACATAATTCCTTACACAGAATGTGTTTAGTTCCTTGTTTGCATGACCCACATGTTCCTATGTATATATGTCCACGTCCAGAGTTGAGGACCTTACCACCGAGTTTATTGCATAGAACTTTAGCCACCTCTTCACAAGAGCACAACCTTGCCAAATGTATGCATGGAAAATACATGACAACTTTAACTTTACATGTAACGTTGCAAGATCTACCACATTTTAGTTTACAATGATGGTCTGGATTCTTGCCAAAGTCTTTAATTCCAAGCCACAATGAAGAGAAGCAGTCATCACAAATCAACTAAAAGTGTGTTCACAAGTATTCATCAACATTTTTATATGTCTAGCATACTCGGTTAATGAGAAATTGTTCAGGATGATGCGAAGATATTTCATCTTCAGTTACTATAATCTGCATAACCAGTCAAGAAATGCAATTCTAATTCAAAACTATCCCCAATCTTATCTATGAAAAATAATTTAGCATCAATTCCAAAGTTATCAATATAAAAAAATACAAGGCTAAGCCTCATATTGTCTTACCTGACCATGCTATTCAAATTTTAAGAGTTCTTGAATCTTTTTCCTTTTATTCCATTATTAACAAGCTTCGAAAATTCCTCATATAGATGAAACTTTTCAGCGTCCACCATAATTCCCTTGATTTCTTCTCTAAGAGTCTAAGCTGGAAGGAACCTCCATGCATTTGAAGTATAACGAAGAAATCAATATATATATTAGTTGATTTACGAACATCCTAGACTCATGTTAAAAATATATAATTTTATGTTTTGATCTCTGTTACAGGTTCATTAATTTCTCCTCACATTATTTCATGGAGGTTGTAATGGGATTTGTCACGTTATTCTCACCAATATTCATGCAAGAGTAGATTACAATGATGAAAGGATTTTAATATCCCCTATATAAAGGCTTACCATCTGGATTTCGACATCTAAGCTAAATTCAATTTAGGTGGTAAGAAAGAATTATTGAATGTTTAAGATTCCTTCAGTTTTGTTAAACTATTTCTTTGTTATTTTAGTTTATAGAGTTTTATCAAATTCAATAAGGGCCCAAATTTTACTCATTGAAGCTGAAATTTATTTCCATTGTATTTATGAAAACTTTTACATAGATTTTATCTCCAAACAAATTCTTCCATGGTTGTAAATTTGTTATTCTCTAAATTCCTTACGAACCAAGAAATATCAATGAATTGTTCAACGTAACAGTAATATATATCTGGAAATAGATGTTAATGTTGGAATTCTTCGTGAGAAAATTAAATTTTGATTGGATAATAATTTTTCTAAATACATAAAGGAATATAATGTCCAATAAACTCAACATTTTAATTATGCAAAATTCACAAATTTACTCTTCATTTCAACGTTTCTTGTAAAATTTAACAACCACCGAAACATAAAATTATGGCAAACAGGCAAGCTTTGATTCTCTTATAATTTGTGTTTCATGTACATTAAAGTTATTGGATTGGTAAAACACCATTTTATTCACGTATAATTTATGTTTAATGTGCACTTAAGGTTTGTTATTTATGTAAAGGTCATAACTCGAGGCCAAGTAGGGTATGATAATAATAAAATTAAACATATTCAAGTGTATGGCTCATATTTTTAAACATAAGATACATTAATAATTAATATATATATATATTAGTATATTCTAGATAATATATATATTATATACAATTTAAGATTATTTTTTAGAAAAAAGTTGTTAACACAGAATAAGAAGCGATATTTTAAATATGTTTATAATTTTTTTTTAATTTATATAATTTTTTAATTAGTTTGCATAGTGAATTTATTTTAAATATAATTTACTAATTAATATACCATATTATTATTGTATTATTGTATTAGGTGAATTAAATTTAATAAAATAATATTATAAACCTTGGGTATATAAATCCTAAAATAAACATGGTTGACCATGTTTTATCATCGTTGATTTTCATATTGAGATAATCTTTGTTATAATGTGACATTTGACCATGGTTGAACACGATTATAAAGCAAAGGGATCTCTATTAAACCCTGGGATTAATATAATTAACCTTATGAATGATTTTACACCATAGGAATATGAACCCTTAGATTGATAAGCCCAAGGGTTTGATATTATAAAACCAAGGGATTAATTCTAATATAACCCCAAGGTATTATCAATCCAAGGGAATAATATTAACCCCAAGTGATTAATGTTATAAACCCAAGGTATATAAATGCTAAGATAAATATTATAAACATAAGGTAATAATAAGCCCAAGTGATTAATACTAATAACCCAAGGGATTATAAATCCAAAGGAATAATATTGAACCCAAGGGTTAAATATTATAAGCCCAAGATATAAAAACCCTGAGATAAATACTATAAAACCTAAAATAAACATGGTTGACCATGGTTACATCTTAAATTACCGATTGGTTTATGTACTTTTGGCACCTGTGATTTGTATTAAGAAACCTTAATGGATGCTCTATTATTTTTGGGAACCCCATTCATGTATCTCTTGCTACTAGACAAAGATTGTCTCAATATGAAAATCACCCAAAAATAACCATGGTCAACCATGGTTAGTCATGTTGAATCATTGTCAACACTCATCAACTATGGGTAACCACGATCTAACATCACATTGTGACAGATATTCTCTCAATACAAAAATCAATCAAGGTCAACCATGGTGAACCATGGTTCAATGTTGTACTATGCCAAAGATTGTCTCAATATGTAAATCAACCATGTTTATTTTAGTGTTTATATTATTTATCATAAGTTTTATCTCCCTTGGTTTATAATATTTATCTTAGGGTTTATCATGGGAGATTCTCAATATGAAAATAAATCATTGTCAACCAAGTTCAACCATGGCCTTATATCACATTGCGACAAAGATTGTCTCTATGGTCTGATGTTGCTTTGTGACAAAGATTGTCTCAATATAAAAGTCAACCATGGTCAACTCTTGTCCGACATTGCATTGTGAGAAATCTTATCTCAATAAGAAAGTCAATCATGGTCAACCATAGTCCTATATCGCATTCTAACAAATATTTCGACAATATGAAAATCAATTGTGGTCAACGATGTTTATCTTGGGGTTTATCATATTTACCTTATGGTTTAAATACCTTGGGTTTATAATATTTATCCCTTGGGTTAAATATTATTCCCTTCAATTTTATAATCCCTTGGTTTCATTATTACTTTGGGTTTATATTATTTATCTTAGGGTTTATATATCTTGGGTTTATAATATCTTGGGTACTTAGAATTAATCCCTCTGTTTTATAAATATTATCATATTTTAGCATCTGTAATATGTATCATATGGGTTATATCCCTTGTTTTATAACATTTATCTCATGGGTTATCATAGGATTTTCTCAGTATGTAAACTAACCACGGGCAACCATGGTCCAGTGTCCCATTGTGACAAAGCTTGTCTCTTCATTCAACATCACAATGTGACAACCATGGTCTAACATCATATTGTGACAAATATTGTCTTAATATGAAATCAACAATGGTCAACAATTTTCCAACATCACATTGTGAGAAAGGTTGTCTCAATATGAAAATCAATCATGGCTAACCATAGTTGAATGTCAGATTGTGATAAACATTTTTTAATATGAAAATCAACTGTGGTCAACCATGTTGAACCATGTTTATTTTAGGGTTTATAATATTGATCACATGGGTTAAATATTATTCCCTTGGTTTTATAATCCATTTCATTTTTAGTATTAATTCATTCAGTTTATTATTCCCTTGGGTTTATAATATTTATTTTATGGTTTATAATACTTTTTCCAAAATTTATTTATTTTTTGTTTCTTTGAGCAATATGACAGTATATTTCTCATACCATAGAATTTCTTCCTTGCTTCTATTTCCCTTTAGTTGATGAATGAGAGATGCTTCTTTTATGGCTTGATGAATGAGAGATTCTTCTCTTATGATGGTTTCTAGTTGTTCCATGTGGATTCTCCTTCTTAGGAGCGTCTAGTTGAATTCCCAGTTAAGGCCTTTGATTTTCCAAGAGATGATCTTCACAGATCAGTTCGAGAGGAGGATGCAAATGCCTTTCTGATAAGTTTGATTATGTGAGAGTTTGCTAACAATTCCCCAAGTTCTTGGAGTAGTTATTTATTACATTGATGACATCATTCTTTTATTTTTTTGTATTGGGGGCTAAGATCTAGGAACCATTAATGCAAAGAGAGAGTGGTGGAGAGAGAACATACATATATACCATGGAACTATTGTTAGAAAAAAAATGAACAAAAAATACATATAGACAATACCTAACAACATTCGAAAAACAAATAACTCTTTATTAAATGATAAAATCCTTTACACTACAATGTGGATGACCAGTATGTCTTTTTACAGGGTGAGGCTGATTATTTACAGTATTTGTTATACCTTCTTGAGTTGCAATACCATGGTTTGCTACCATGGGTGGATACAACTTTCCCTTTGACTCAATCATCCCCCCTTAAGAAGAAATGGTCCCCATTGCATCAAGTTACCTCCTCAAAAGGTTTTGTTGAATATGAACCAGTGAAGATAAGGGTTTTGTGTGGTTAACCCATAACCACGATCTACAAAGTTCTGATGATAGCGTTATCATGTAATGCTTATCTATCACCGGTGATACTAATAGTGTTTGGCCTAGCAAATAGACTTTAATGGCATGGGTTCCGTGTCGTTGACCCATAACCATGGGTTTTTTATCTAGATAAATTTTCTTCTTTAGCTTCTTTAGATGGATCGATAGACTGGTGCAACTTAACACCTAAAAAAAAAAGACGAAGATGTATTACTTATTTATAATTGTGATAAATGAATTTTAGATTTTAGTAGATCTCTCTTAGTGAGGTGGATTTTGTGATTTGAATTAAATTTTGGATCCTTACCTTTCCATTATGAAACTAAGATTGGAGATCAAGAGAACCAGGATATGTATGTTCTTCCCCTTGGAGAGGATCTTTTGGGGAAACCTTCATTGTTACCACCTCATTCTTTAGCATTGGTTCTTTACAAGTTGTAATGGAATTTTCCCAAGGTTGTTGATTGCTTGATGGGTCATCCTTTTTTCATTTATTTCTGGTTATAGAGGGATCATTTCCTTTTCGAATGGATCCCTCACCTTGCATTTTCCTACTCTGTGAGTGTTTTAATGATATTTTAAGTAGGAACAATTGGATAGTTATCTTTGGACCATTGGGAATGAACATGCATATGTTTTGAGGTTTGGTTCAATGAATACATTATGGTCATTTGGTGTATTTTGTTGTGGATGAGTATCTAATTATGTTAGGGGGGACCTCTCAAAAGATGACCATATTAATGATATCTCCTACACTCGAAGGAGATATGTTTAGAATCATGAGATTGTTTCCATAGAACATCCTAGTAATATATTGAAGCATGGAGCGGTTCTGATATATCCATATAGACACATATATTGCAATTAGAACTATAACATCCCATTCATGTAACCTTGGATACTTTGATGAAATGACCTAACACATTGCCAATGCCTTAGAGTGTTTCTTGCTCCTAAAATTCTTTTGAAAGGAGAAAGATCATAATCCAAATAAGAGTGTTCTTGAAACCTTCCTTGTCTAGACTGAAATATTCCGTCCAAAACACGAGGTAAAGTCTTTTTGAATTCAAAAAATAGAGATCACTTCCAAATATCTATCTGTGATCCTCGAAAATGACAAAAATGACTACGAAGAACCCTTAATTCTAAATCAATTTCCCATCTTAGTTTCCATTTATTGAGAATCCAAAGTGGTTAGGGATTTCTCACTAGAAACACAAAGACTTCTCAATAAAAGTGTGATCCTACTCATCATATATATATATATATTCTTTAATCTTAATAAACTTAAGATCAAATATGCGGGCCACAGCTACTTCAAGAAGGTATCAACAGATAACTTTTACCTACCAGGCTGCTCTAGCCAGCGGATCTGCAAAGGAACCAGGACTCTTTGGGTTGTCACCGTGACATGTTCTTTGTATATGAGGGTTGTTCGTTGCTTCAGTCTGATCCGCAATCCGCCTGTCTCCTGTCATAACATTGCCATAAGACAGAGCTAGCCCCCGTGACCTTGCATGTCTCCTCCATGTAGTCCAACTGGCTGAACGTGCTTCAGGGGCCCTTACAGCAAAGCGCTCAACAAACAAATTTGAAATTTGTTAATCCTTCATTAAATTTAATATATGAATATCAAAAAATATCACAATTTTAAAATGTTTTTAACAAAAACATTATTGCATACGTCGCATAATGTGATAAAGCATCAAAATTGAAAAATTAAATGAATACATAATTGGTACTCTCGATACACATTGGGTTTAGATGCTTATGGATAACCGTACGTTATAAAACAGTTGACCTTCAATGCTTCAACATGGAAACCGAACTTCCTGGAAACGTAGAGCATACAAATTGTGTTTTCAATTGAAGTGCCAGGTGCCCCTCAATCAATCCACTTCTCGCTTTTGTAACATGATACGGAATTTTTTCGATATGGTTGGGGGAGAAATTCATGTTTATGTCGAAATTGTAATGTGCCGACCAAAATAAAGTAATAGGGAAACGACATATCTATAATTGTACGCATAGGGGCTTTGGGCATTTTACCGTCGGAATGAGAGCAATGTGCATTTTGTTCGTGTTTAATCTATGAGTTACATGTGTTAGTATTAATAATACATCGAATTAAAATTTAATAATTAAAAATTAATAATTTATATATATTTATTTGGTTTATTTATGATGGTTTACAAGTTTATGGTAGGATGTAATTCATTTACATCTTAGTATGCAATAATGTTATAAAATGTTATATAATGTAATTTATTCTTTATGTCATATGCTAAAATACAAGCCCATGGTATTGAATAGCGGGTAGCATTTGTATATGGTATTTGTTATGATGAAGTCTATTTAAAGGTTAAAGGAATCCATTGTGGAATGCAATCATAACAATGTACATATATCTTAGCTGCGGAATTGATCCTCTCGGTTCTTCGTAGCTAGGAATTTAAGATAGACATATAGTGATTTACATTAAGAATGTCATGTAAATTAAATGGGTAGTGAATGTTCATAGACATTAATCTATGATCAAAATAAAAACATTCATCTAATAATACATCTCACATTGCATATATTTAGAAAAAAAATCATAAAAAATAACTTAATTATCACTTATTTCAAATTTATTAATTATCATTGATTATTAAAATAATTAATATATAAGTTACTCATACATCCATTTTAAAAATTATGTAACAATATTCTTAATCATGGAGATTTAACCCACTTTACCATTGAAATTTTCAATTTTTATATATTTTTTGTTAAAATATCATGGACGAATATCATAACATATCAATACAACATGCTCAAGGTAACACATGTTGATATGTAGTTTTCTTTAATTAATTAATTTGAAAAAAAAATTATTTAAAAGCATAAGTAAGAGATAAATCAAAATTCTTAATTTATGAACATTGCTACCAATATTATGAGTTAACCATCTCATCATTCTTAGAAACAAGAAATAATATTCTTAATCATGGATATTTACCCCACCTTACCATGGAATTTTTTAATTTCTAAATAGCTTTTGTTACAATAGCATGGCTAATATCATATCTTATGAATACCATATGCCCAAAATAACACGTCTTTATATGACTTTTCCTTTAATTAATTAAATTGAGATAAATTAATTAAATAAGCATAACTAAATTGAAGATAAATATTAATCATTAATTTATGAATAAGACTATGAATCATCTAGTATACACCATGGAGGTTAAATTTTTATCATCCACTTAATAATTTTTATGAGTAATTAAATTAAAATTCTAAAAAATATATACATCTCTCTATTTGCATAATAATATTAGCATTCCCTTTTTTCTGAAGCAAGAGTCTTTCCTTCTGTTTCATTAAGTCAGAAAAAGTACATAATGTACAAACGCCCACCCAACGCCGTGGACCTAGGATGAAATAAAGCTAACCGCCTATGGCATGACCCCCAACCTACAAAGTTTGCCTCCGAACCCTTGCAAAACAAACAATGTTTATGCAAATTAGGTAGAAGAATGTGTGAAAAATGTTGAATCTCCCACACACTTACTCCTCGGACTTGCTTTTTTAATCATGACCATCCATTCTCCTTGAGCCATCCAATGGCCGAGGAAGAAATTGCCCAACAAAGATGTTCGGTGTTTAACTGTCCAGCCCCACCAAACTACATGATCATTCCTGTCTGTAGATCTGCTCCGTGAAATCCTATGGTTGGGAGAAATCAAGGTCACTGAACATTAGTGCGCGATGGGGGCAGTATTCTTTTCCACCCCCATGCCACATGTAGGAAGCCGAATCTAATTTCTTCCAATTTGATAAAACCATTTCCCACTTAAGGGTCATACGATCAACTGAAAACCACCATGGAAGCAGTTTTACCTCTCGAAAAAGGAAAGGGGAAATTATGGCTACCGGAAAAGACGAGCTTCCCGTCCTTCACAATCTTTCTTCTATGCTTGCACTTGAATCCATGGAGTGTTGTGATCCTTCCCACTGTGTGCCCACCCAAAAAACTGAGAAATCCAGTTAACGAACATTGGGTTTCCTGAGGTCAACTGCCAAAGAACAGTCTGGTGAACAATGGAGTGTCATTATGAGATTTAGTCATTTCGTACCTTCCTCCTTGCCTCTGTGTGGAAATAATTCCCTGTCCTCTTCCACTTGCTTGAAACAAAGAGCTTTTACTCTGCCCTAAGGCAACTCCTACCACTCCATTGAAACCTTGCACTCTATACAGCCCACACCTTGGTTGACCAAAATGTCCACTAGCTTATTGGCCTTTCTGCAAACATGGTTAAAACTTATTGTGTGAAGACCGAGGAGGTGGCTCTGAATTCTTTGGAAAACATGAACTAGTCTCCAGTGTTTTGAGACTTTCTCCAGCAGACTTCCACAACTAATTCTTTTCACCGAGTTGATGATTAACTCGGAGTCCACTTCTATAATTACATTTAAGTAGTTGTCTTGCTTCAGGAACTCTAAGCATTACTACAAAGCCATTAATTCGGCCATGTTGTTGGTAGCTCTTCTGAAATGGCAATGGAAGATAAAGATAATGTGTCCTTGTTCATCCCTTAAACCAGTACTTCCCTGGATGTCTTTTGAAGTGCCATCAATATTGTATTTCAAATAACCTGTTGGGGGAGGATGCCAGAAGTCCTCCTCTGCTTCCATTGTGATCATCTTCCTCTCTAGGCCCCGAGAAATGAGCCCCTGCATACCCAACTATTTGAGAATTCTTAAGTGAACCTCTGAGGGAGGATCCTTAAGGTAATTATGAACTGTGGTGCCTATTGTCTCCTTAAGCTATTTCAAGATTAGCTCAAATAGTTGATGAGGTGGATCCTTTTCATCCTTGGATATTTGCTTGTTTCTTTCTTTCTAGACATTCCATATAATGAAGCTTGACGTTAGTGCCCAAGCCAAGCTAAGGAATTCATTGTCCAAAAAGTTACTTCTCCAATTGTTTACGGTGTTAATGATGCTCCCTTTGTCCCTATTGGTCAGTTGAAAAATGGTAGCGAATGAATCCCATAACCAGGAGGTGAAAATGCAGCTATTGAGTATATGATCCATTGTCTCCTTTTGAGCTTCACAGAGCTGGCATTTAGAGGGCCCTAGAATACCCCTCTTCCTAATATTGTCCCAAGTCAAGATATTCTTGTGATGAACCAACCACATGAAGAGTTTTATCTTCATCCACCCTTGGTGCCTCCATAGGTTCTACCAACTCTTATCCAGAACATGGGAATCCAGCTCTAAGAGAATACATTATGCTTCCTTAAGATTAAAGGTGCCCTCTTTATTGTTGCCCCATCTTAGTTGGTCTTGCCCCGCTGTTACTAAGATCTTCCTTTGTTCCAACATTCTCATCAGTGCTTATGCTTTTTTTTTCAAGGGGTTGTCATCTCTGCAATCAATGTTTCTCCAGATTCTCCACTTTCCTGTATTCTGAATCCGATTCCAGAAATCATTTACCTTATTTAAGCCTTGGGTATTTGCTTCATGCTTAAGACCAAGAAAGTCCTCTTTTATCAGAGTTGGTTCTTGTTGCCATCTATCCTCCTAGAATAGTGCTATATCTCCCTCCCTGATTTCCCAGAAAATGTTTCTTTGTATTAGGCTTCTGTTCTCCTAGGGTTTATTCCAAATGTGTAAGCCCTTTATGTTTCTAGACATTTTTATAAGGTCATTAGTTTGCGAGGAACTGGCATACTTTTCTCTCCAAATACTTTCCCATTGAGATTTTGGATCTTGAACCCAACACCACCATATTTTGGCTCCTAAAACATTACTAAGAATCTCCTGGTCATCCAAGCCTAGGCCCCCAAAGTTCTTGGGTCTGCAGATTTTTTCCCATGAAACTAAAGCCCATTTCTTCCTAGTCTGCTGCTTACCCCAAAGAAAGTCTCTTTGGATGTTTTTGAATTGCTGTAGGATTCCTTTAGGAGCTGGGAGAGTTGATAACATGAAAACAGGGATTGATTGTACTACAACCTTTGTAAGTACCAATCTAACAACCATATTTAAAGCTTTGATGGTCCATTTTCTAAATTTGTCCCGCATCTTATTGATCAATGGTTCCCAAATGCTCTTGTGCATCGGTTTATAAGTTAGAGGAACTCCCAAATATTTTGAAGGGAGGGAATCCCTTTGAAAACCTAGAATTATGGAGATATTTCTTTGTATAGCAATATTGGTGTTAAAGAAAAATATTTTTTGTTTGGAGGGATTGACTTCCATACCTATAGCCCTGGCAAAGTCATTCAGGATTTGTTTGTAGGCTGTAGCTTCTTTGACTGTGGGGATTCCCTGTAACATGGTATCATCTACAAATTGTTGATGAGTCAGAGCCTGACCATTCTTAGTTAGCTTAAGGCCCTTAATCTTACCCATTGCTTTAGCATACTTGATAGACCGACCAAGTCCTTCCATCATAAGGATGAAAAGAAAGGGAGAGAGTGGGTCTCCGTGCCTAAGGCCTCTAGAAGGAATATAAATCTCATAGGGAGAGCCATTCAGCAATATTGAAAAGCTCGAGGAAGTCACAAGGGCCATAACCCATCTGACCCAGTTATGATAAAATCCAAAAGAAATTAGAACTTTCTTGATGTAGATCCAGTTCACCTTATCTTAAGCTTTGGCTATACCCGGTTGGATGATCATTCTAGCCTGCCCCTTACTAGTTAACGAGTGAACCACCTCATGAGCTTGAATGATGTTGTTTAGAATTTGTCTGCCTTCCACATAACTAATTGTTCCTCCAAAACTAGAGAAGGAAGAAGAGGATTTAGCCTATTGGCCACTACCTTGGAAATGATATTGTGTACCACATTGCATAGGGCTATGGGTCTATACTTGTCAGGTGATTGAGCGATGTCCTGTATAGGGATCAGGGAGATGAAGGAGGTGTTGAGAACTTTCAGAATAGTTCTGTTCAACCTGGAATCCTCCACTATAGTCAATATATCATGTTTAACAATATTCCAGTAAGATTTAAAAAATCCACATTAAAACCATCCGGACCTGGTGCTTTTCCATTTTGCATTTATTTGAGGACCTCAGTGACCTCTTTTTCAGTTACTGGCCTATTAAGGTTAAAACTTTCCTCTCTATACACCAGCTTAGGAATGTGTTTAGTTATGTCCATGATGAACTGCTCTCTGTGTGAATTGTTTTCCTGAGCTATGCCACAGAAGTGTTGAACAAATACCGCTTCTATGTCCTCATGGGAGATATGAATCTCCCCATCCTCGTCCTTGATCAAAAAGATTCTGTTGTCAGCTCTATTAGCCATGGTGGATATGTGAAAAAATCTAGTGTTACGCTCTCCTTCTTTTAGCCATTAAACTCTAGACTTTTCTTTCCAAAATATTTCCTCTTGTTTGCACAAATTCTCCCATTCTTGATTATGTTTATAAACTTGATCAGTTTTGACTTTATCAAGGCCTTCCAAGATTAGATTTTGGTTGAGTTCCTGCATATTTTTTTTTCGACCGATTTCTTTCCCACAAAAATATTGCCAAAATCATTATTTTTCCAATCTTTAAGCCTGAGTTTGATGTGTTTTAGTCTTTTATATAGAAGGAACATTCTTGTTCCTTGGATCTGCAAATCTTCTACCCACCATTTTTCAATATTGTTGAGGAATTCTTGGTGGGAAATCTAGATGTTTTCAAATCTGAAAGGTTTGTTCCTAGCAGTACCTATGCCCATGATCTCCAGTTAAACTGGCCAATGATCTGAGCCTCCAAAGGGGAGAACTCTCACTATTATTTCCTTATCTATAAGTATAAATCTTCAGAGATAAGGAATCTGTCTAGCTTGGAGGCTACCTGAGCTTCTCCTCCTCTTTTATTATTCCAAGTAAAGAGGGCATTCTTTGTTCTAGTATCCACAAGATTCATATTGTCTGTAAAGGTTTGAAATGCTACAGAGTCTTTATTTAGAGCTCTGGTTCCTCCTTCTTTCTTCGAAAAAGATTTGATCATGTTAAAGTCCCCTCCCATGATCCAAGGTACTCCTGCATGTAGTCCCTAAGATCCACAAGGGAATCTAGAAACTTGAGTTTATCAACTATTATTTGATAGCTATAAACATTTGTTACCAGATAGGTATCCCTATCTCCTACTAGCTAAACAACTACTGATAAATAATTCCTAGATGCCTCAGCATCTATTATGCCAATTTTTTGGGGGTTCCAAAGAGTTAGAATGCCCCATGTTGTATTCTTTGCTTGGACTTCTAGAAACTCAAATATATTGAGCCATTTGCTATGAATTTGTCTTAGTTTTTGAATGGAACATTTCGTTTCATGGATGAAGATTATATCCAGTATTGCTTGTTTTATTCTATTACTAAGCAATCTTTGTTTTCTTTTACTACCTAGACCCTTGATATTCCAGGATGTGAACTTCATAATTAAAGTTTTGTAAAGGAGTAACTGGCTAGATCTTTCATCTTACATTAATCTATCATTAGCTTTCCACACTCCATCAAGAGCTCATTCTTTTTTTTTCTTCCTCTTTTTTCTCGGGATTTCTCGTTGCTAATCCAAGGGTTGTATTCATTGTTTTTACACCTCCCTTATCCATCTTGTCAATGTTTCTACCTTTCTCAAACCCCTTAGCCTGAGTTTTCCATAAAAACAACTGTCATATTCTATTGAGCTCTTCTTGAGGCAACTAATCTACCCCTCCCGCGGTTCTCTGACTGAAAAAACCCTTCCAAATCTAGGTGTTCTTTGTCAAGAATCTCTTGTAGCTCATGGTCCTCCAGTTCCATTTCACTTTCGGTCATTTCCTGATCCATCTCTAGTTCTGTATCACTCATCATAGACTCTTTCTGGTTGTCACTATCCTATGCTTGTTCCTGTTTGTCTTCTTTCTGCTTTTTCCAAGGACTCCCTTCCATTGCTTGATCTTCTTTTGTACTCACTTCTTCCTCTTCAAGAGCTTGGAGCTTGTTTTAACTAAGCTTTTGCCCTTCATTTTGATGTTGCTTTGGCCCTCTTTTGCCTCCTTTTCCTTTATTTACCACTTTGTGAAAACTATCGGTGTCCTTCATTGTGTTAGCTTTGCCATTGTTTTCTGCTTTACTGAGAGGGCTGAATAGGTGTCCATATTCATGGCATCTACGACATCTAAATGGAATATGCTCATAGCTTACTATTTGCACCCATTCTTCATCAAAAAAAAAAAAAAAAAAAAAAAAAACTTCCAGATTTAACTCCTCTAGAGAGCTTCCAGATAAGGAATCCATTCCAACACATATCCTCCGTTTGAAAAGGGAACGTATATTTTCCGCCTTTCTGGATTCCCGAGTGAAACCGAGCGGAATCTATTGCCTATCACAGCGAGATTTGTTGCCAAATAGATCAAGAGGTATAAGAATTAGAGCCGTTACCCAGAATTGTGTGACCGAGTTGAGAGGTCCGCCGCTCCGGGAACAAATTCATTATCCAAGTCTCGTCGTAGAGTTCTTAGCTTGCTACATTAGAAGTAGCCCTCCCTCAAATAGAAGCCCTACGAGTTCCGTAATTTTTTATACTTGTTAAGAAACCTTGTGACGAATCTCTCTGATCTCTCTTGTCAGATTTTAGAACTGTGTACCATACCTTCCTATTTGATATTAGATTTCTAAGTGTATAGAACTTTTATTATAATTAGTTGAACGTTATTATATTTCGGTTTATTTATTTCTTTATATTATTTTCTAAAATATTGATTAATTTTATTATACTAACAAAACTGAAAATTACTTCAAAACGTATTTTAAATGTGAAAACTATTTTATCCTTCTTCCTTATGAAACTGGGTTTCTCGTTTTAGTTAAGTCTATGTAAATTTGAATGGCCAAGTTTGTGAAGTTTCAAAAATATTAATGCATTTTACTTTAAAAAACTAAAAAAAAGCTCGGAGAGCCCCTTTTAATCTCTCCGTCTGAACTTTTAAATCATGTCAATTAGGTTTACCCAAGTTTGAAACACTTGTACATTGCAGTCAGAGCTTATCAGCGAAAGAAAAAAAAAAGACAAAGATCCAGTTGCAAAGTAAAATATGACAGAGTTAATATGTGCGAACACTTCCTCTACTGTCTTTACCAATTAAGATTCAATGTATTAGAAGATGAATACATGCTTAAGTATTTCCATTGAAGCATGCGTATTTATTAATTAAGTTTCAAAATATTAGAAGAGGAATATATGGTTAAGTATTTTTTTAATAAAATGATAGAATTTTGAATAATATATATATATATATATACATATATATTAAATATATAGATTTATTCAATATTCTAAACAACATTTTAAAATATTTGAATATAATTGATGTAAATTATACTTCTAAAAACATTTAAAATATTTAAATTATAAAAAATTTATTACTCCTCTACAGCATTTAGATTGTCAAAACTTAAATATTGAGCTACAGCATTTTCATTTCATTGGCCCTGGAC
The DNA here is from genome assembly GCA_000404065.3 of Pinus taeda. Classification (NCBI taxonomy): domain Eukaryota; kingdom Viridiplantae; phylum Streptophyta; class Pinopsida; order Pinales; family Pinaceae; genus Pinus; species Pinus taeda. The sequence continues at coordinate 467,193 of APFE031509755.1, read as the reverse complement.
GATGACGAGATTATTTTGATCGCATCAGAAACAGTTTGTAAACCCGAAAATTTACACTGCAGAGGGAAATAGTGAGAAGTGTTTAAGAAATTTCACAGACCAAAAAGACAAGAAGAAATTGTGAATGTGTCACTGATGGTCCCATGTCGACTTTTACGTAACTCTCGAACATTACGTATCAAACTAGGTTTCGGATTCCTCGTCTCTGGCCGACAGGTATTCTTGATTTACTGTTTTAGATAGATGCTCTTCAAGGGAAAAGCTATTGTCCTGCTCGTGGATGAATCCAATTTATATGGGCAGTATTTCATTCTGTTGTCCACAGGCCGATCTATCACTCTAACGAGAGCTCTACTCTTGAAGAATATGTTCAGAATGTTGGAGGGGATTGCCAGTGCCCGAAAAGCTTTGTCATTCAAACGATGGCGTTACATAAACTTGGATTCTGAGCTTGCAGAAGAGAAGCTTGATATTCCCTCGGACGTTCCCAAGGGTCACAATCCGGTCTATGTTGGAAGCGAGCGCAGGCGGTTCATCATCCCCACAACATATCTGAACCATCCTCTATTCCGGGCGCTTCTACAGAAGGCCGAAGAGGAGTTTGGATTCGATCATCAGATGGGTGTTCTCCTTCCCTGCGAAGAAGTTACATTTGAGTATCTGACCTCAATCGTTGCAGATCAGGGTAGCAAACAGTGTCCTTCTGTTCGTATGTTCTAAAAAAATTATGACAATGATATTGCTCTTCTCTATATAAAAAGCTCGGACTGGAATTAGAGCTTTGATACGCCGTATGCTTTCTTTTAATCCTAAAATTTAGCCAGACCTCCAGCCCGCAGACCAAAAATAATGCTTATAATCTCTAGGATCTCGTATTTTATTTTTAGACATTTCATTCCAGAGCTTGCAGGATCCATGGATTTATAAGTCACAATATCCTGCATGGATTTATAAGTCACAATATACTTGCATAGAACTTATCTACATTTTTTCTGCTATCACCTGATGAGTGTTTCCAGAGTTTCTATCAATAATCTGATGTGTGTTTCCGCATCTTCTGTCAATATTTATATTGCCTTTCAACAACCTTGTATATAACTCCAATTTGGTTATCATGCAGACCTGTAAAGTATTTGAATGTCTATTTTTTATTACGAGTCTATGTCTTCCATGCTTACAGCATACTGCATACAGTCACATGGAACTCATTTTGATTTAAATTCTTGTTGAGTTCTCTAAGGCTAATTTCTTTTAGCTTCATTAGCTTAGGTAGAACTCCCTCTGTCTCAGTATTACTTATTTCTTGTCCTTGTCATACTCAATCAAGGGGTTAATCATGATAATGTCAAGAGAACTGAATCTGTGACCTTTTAACAATAAAAGTGTTTTAATTGAATTAATCCTCAAAACAATTAAGCTAATTCTCAAGCCTAAATTACATAGTTTAATAGACCTATTGAGTTATCATTATTTCCTAAAAAAAACTCACCCTACTAAAACAATTTTCATTATCAATTTTCATTATTTTAGATAAGAACAATTTTTTTCGATTATAATTTTCCTTATCCCAGTTTTTTCTACGATTCTCATGCCTCAGGTCACAAACCAAACTTCATAAAAGTGATCGGATATTTTATATACCATTTAAATTTAAAGATGGATATTTTGATTTTTAATTTTATTTTAAATCAAATTAAAAAAATATATTGAAGTTATAAAACTATACATTTCTATATTTTTAATGAAAACAGGTTTATCAAATAACATTATTAGCATCGCATAGATTTTCATTTTTTCAAGCCTATCAAATAGCATTACTAGCATTCTATGAAACTTGCTTATCATCTTCCTGGAAGACATTACTCGGGCCAAGATCTTACTCAGACCATGTTATATCCCATGGAAACTACCCGAAAAAGTAGTACTAACGCCATGTTATATCCCATAGAAAGACTACCTCAACAAGTATTCACAGGCCATGTTATATCCCATGTAAAAACTACCTCAAAAAGTTATCTCATTGATACAACAGAAAAATCAGAAAAATTTGAGATCGATATAATTCGAGGTAAGAAAATAATACGTCAGAAATATCAAATACCAAGTCCCAGGTCTTTGTTTATATTTCTAATTATATATATTTTTTTCTTGCTTTTTTTTTTTTTTTATATTTCTAATTATATTATAATGTTTCTTTTATTTTTCCTTTATATTTTCTCATATATTATAATTGTTTTCTTTTATGTTTCTTTATTTTTCTAATTATATTATAATTTTGTTCTTTATGGATTCTTTTATTTTCTTATATTCTAATTATATTATAATTTTGTTTTTTATGGTTTTTTTATTTTTCTTTCTATTTTAATATATTAAATTTGTTTTTTATCGATTTTTTTATTTTTTTTTATATTTCTTAATTATCTTATATTTTGTTTCTTTATGGATTTTTTTATTTTCTTAATTTCTAATTATATTATAATTTTGTTCTTTATGGATTCTTTTCATGGTTTCCAATGATAAATTTCTGACCAAGATTTTAATACAAAATGAAATAGAGACTAAAGACTAACTATATCCGTTTTAAAAGTTTTGATTTTAAAATTAATTTTTATTATTCATATATATTTTATGTATATTATTTTTAAAACGTATTATAATTTTCTTTAAATATTTAATTTTTTTATAAATAAAATGCTTAAACATGATTAATTAACCTAATCTATTTTAATAATTGATTTTTTAGCACTAATTAACTGGCTGAGAAAATACTCTATCTAATACTCCTCTTAATTACACTATTTAACACTACCCTTAATTTGGACTACTCGAAATAGAAACCAAACCATGTGTAATTTTGCGTTCTTTCTTGGGGATAAGGTAAGTCTATTCATCCTAAAAATTACAAAATAATAAATAATATTATCATTGATAACAAATTCACCAATGAAATTATAGTGAGTGTCAATATATTTACTTTCGTAAGAAAATTCATCATTATTGAATAACAATTAACTGATTTTCGTAAGGAAATACATCATTATTGAATAACAATTAACTAATCTTGTACACTTAAAGGAAAAGCTATTATGTCAAGACAAAAACAGATTCAGCCACTAAAAAAATCATTAATTCTAGTTTATTATAAATATTATTTTATGATTAAACTATCTTAAAAAAATTATTCAAAATCAGCCGATTAGAAAATTAAATCTTCCAAAAACTAATTAAAAAACTGAATGAATATTTTCAAAAAAACTAATAAAAAATTGCACCACTTTAACTTGTGTGATATTTTTACAAATAGATTTGGAACACCCCAACTCCAAAAACCAGTACATAATAATTACCACACAAATAATTTTTTTTTGTTTCAGTTAACCCAGTACCATGAAAAGTACCTTCTGCCAACGAACTTGTCTTCCAATCTCCTACTTGAAATCCGGCTTTTATAAGGGCAAGGTTAAGTGGTTGCGGGCTAGAAATCATGAGAGGCAAGTACTTCGCATGCGAACCACCTCGCTACCAAAAGAAAGTTCAGAGATTGACCGTAAAGAAACAGGTGTTTCCGAATGATACATGCCCATTTTAGGTACATGGAAAGCCTTCAATAGGAAAGTCCATGTCCTCGCAAACGCAGATAGCGTTGAGAGATGAGGCTCTTAAGCGATGTCGTTGGTACTGCCCGTGAGGTCTCAGGTAGAAACCATTGAATATGTTACCGAAATCCAAAATCTTATCAGCTTTTCCATATTGTGTACGACCGCCTATTTCGGAATCTCCCGAAAAGATCCTTCCATGTGCTCTTCATGTATATTTTTATCTTTCTCTATTCAATAGGAACAAATATTTTTCAATGCTCACGTTTGGTCATGTATTTATATGTATATTGTATTAACTTTAAATAAACGTTTTCGAAGTTTGCATTTTACTCCTTTAACTCTCCATGTCATAGTAGAGATTTTCTTGTTTTTTGGGTGCGTAGGTGGTCACTCATGTTTTCTCCATATTCGGATTCAAATAATTTTGAGTGATACAATTTAATTTTATCAATCGCTGAATTTAATTTTATAAATTCAATTATTAAGTTACAAATAAACAATATCACAAAATAAATAAAATAATGAAGAAAATTTTCAAAATTAACTAATTATCAAATAAATTATAATTTTATATAGAAAAAATATTTAAACCATATTTTCCCAAATTAACCCATTTAGTATAATATACATAAATGATTATAATATAAAAAATAATATAACTAACTTCATCCATCCGGTCAAACATTTATTTAAACATGTTAGTCACTATCACACTTGAAAGTTGCTTTTTACATGGTCCCGAAAAAGCTTTAGCAGAGAACGTCATCTGCATGGGATGGGAGGAATTGCCCATATAAGTTATAATTGTTAAACTTCAAAATTTTAGGTGTCCTAGATGTTTTTTATGGTGTTGAATCCATTTCCACGATCAAAAACACGATTCTCTAGAATTTTTTTTTTAATTTTTTTCACGGAAATCGGCCACTTTTGGCACCCCAAGCAATTCCTTGGCATCCGTAGACAACTCCCATAGGAACAGGGGACTTGAATTTAAACTCTTTATGTAATAAAATATAATTTTAGCTATCAAGTTGTATATTAAAATAAAATAAATAAAATTTTTTATAAAATCTTAATTAATTATTAAATAAATTGAATGATTAAACTTTTTATGTAACACTAGGCAAGGTTAGTTATTAAATTATATTGATAATTAAATAGAGATATATGTTATAAAAAATTAACTAAATATTGTTATAAGAAGATTTCGGCCTAAATCACATTAGGTAAGACATTTGCCGCATCGTTTCGAACCAACTAGTGTGATTCATCGTCAGGACAAGTTGAGGAGACAGATCTAATCCAACACTTTAAATAGTTCAATTAGAGATTCCAACAGCTAAAACCAATTAACGTCTAATTTTGACCCAAGGACCTTACTACCTATTATATTCTAATTAATATTATTATTCAATATTTATTATTTTTTAGTAGAAATCAGTTTAAATTAGGTAAAAAAATAAAATTAGATTAATAGTTTTTATTTAATTTATTAAGTTCATAAAAATAATTTATATATAAACAATTTAACCATATATTAATTGCTAATCCTTCTGGACCAAAAATGAAATTTAAATATATATAATTTAAATATATTATATATTAATATATAATTTAATATATTAGTATATAATAATTTTATATATAGCTATAACTCCTAAGAATTAACCTAAAACCTTAATAATACTTATATAACCAAAAGAATGATGAAATATATAATATATAAAAGTAAATGCATGATGGTAAACCAAAAAGTAACCATTTATGTAATTATAATAAAGATATATATATATATATATATATATATAATATATATATATATATATATATATAAATATATAAATATTAATATTATTATTCCCAATATTTATTATTATATTAGTAGAAATCAGTTAAATTAGGTAAAAAATAAAATAGATTAATAGTTTATTTATTTATTTAAGTTCCTAAAAATAATTATATATAAAACCCTTTAACCATAATATTAATTACTATCCTTCTGGACCAAAGATAAATTAGGTAAAAAATTCCTTATTTACTTCAGGTTAGTTTAAAATTAATTTTTACAATATTTAACTATATAAATATAACAACCATCATAGTTCGCATATCATAATAATAGAATATTAATATATACTAATGTATAATACTACAACATAATGTATAGTAAAAAATAAATAATAAGAATACACTAACAATATATACTAGTATACATAATATAATCAATATAGCTATAACTCCTTAATATTTATTATTATAATTAAGGAATTAGGTGAATAAATACCCTAAAGAATTAACCTAAAACCTTAATAATACTTATATACCAATAACAAGTGAATAATGAAAATATATAATATATAAAAGTAATGCATAGAGGTAACAAAAAGTAACCATTATGTATTAATAATATACAAATATATCATCACATTGCATAGTAATTAAACTATTAACTTAGTAAATAAAATATATATGAACACATAATCCTAATAAATAAGAATTAAGGTAAATTAGGAAAAATTATTATTTAAATAAAATAAAACAATATATAATATATAAAGTATTATAAAGCAAAAATCAACCCCTATTTATTTAAGGATTGCTTAAAAATAATTTTATTACAAAATCTAAGTATATAAATATAACTACAATCAATGGAGAAAAGTCAAAAGCGGAGAAAGGAGTTCGTATATAGTAGAATATTAATATATACTAATGTATAATAATACAACATAATGTATAGTAAAAAATCAATAATAAGAACACACTATATATTAAAATCACTAATAATAATATATGTATACTACATAAGATCCTATTTCATACTAACCATATATACTAGTATACATAATGTAATCAATATACCTACATTACTTTAATATTTAATATTATCTTTAAGGAATTAGGTGAATAAAAACCTTAAAGAATTAGCCTAAAACATTAATAATACTTATATGTATAATAAAATTATATAAAAATAATGCATAGAGGTAAAAATAAATAAGAATTTACCTTAATTCTTATTTATTATAAATAGTTAGGATTATGTGTTCATATATATTTTATTCACTGAGTTAATAGTTTAATTACTATGCAATGTGACGGACATATTATTTAGACTTGTATATTTATATTTTTGTTATCAATTCATAATGGTTACTTTTTAGGATTATGTGTTCATATATATTTTATTTACTGAGTTAATAGTTTAATTACTATGCAATGTGACGACATATTATTTAGACTTGTATATTTATATTTTGTTATCAATTCATAATGGTAACTTTTTGTTACCTCTATGCATTATTTTTATATAATTTTATTATACATATAAGTATTACTAAGGTTTTAGGCTAATTCTTTAAGGTTTTTATTCACCTAATTCCTTAAATATAATATTAAATATTAAAGTAATGTAGGTATATTGATTACATTATGTATACTAGTATATATGGTTAGTATGAAATAGGATCTTATGTAGTATACATATATTATTATTAGTGATTTTAATATATAGTGTGTTCTTATTATTGATTTTTTACTATACATTATGTTGTATTATTATACATTAGTATATATTAATATTCTACTATATACGAACTCCTTTCTCGGCTTTTGACTTTTCTCCATTGATTGTAGTTATATTTATATACTTAGATTTTGTAATAAAATTATTTTTAAGCAATCCTTAAATAAATAGGGGTTGTTTTTTGTTTTATAATACTTTATGTATTATATTTTGTTTTATTTTATTTAAATAATAATTTTACCTAATTTACCTTAATTCCTATTTATTAGGATTATGTGTTCATATATATTTTATTTAATAAGTTAGTAGTTTAATTACTATGCAATGTGATGATATATTGGTATATTTATATATATATCTCTATTATTAATGCATAATGGTTACTTTTTGTTACCTCTATGCATTACTTTTATATATTATATATTTTCATTATTTATTTCTTATTGGTATATAAGTATTATTAAGGTTTTAGGTTAATTCTTTAGGGTATTTATTCGTTATAGCTATATTGATTATATTATGTATATTAGCATATATTGTTAGTGTGTTCATATTATTTATTTTGTACTATACATTATGTTGTAGTATTATACATTAGTATATATTAATATTCTATTATTATGATATGCGAACTCTGATGGTTGTTATATGTATATAATTAAATATTGTAACAAAATTAATTTTAAACTAACCTGAAGTAAATAAGGAATTTTTTACATAATTTATCTTTTGGTCCAGAAGGATAGTAATTAATACTATGGTTAGAGGGTTTTATATATAATGATTTTTATGAACTTAAATAAATAAATAAACTATTAATCTATTTTATTTTTTACCTAATTTAACTGACTTCTACTAATAAAATAATAAATATTGGAATAATAATATTAATTAGAATATTAATAAGGTAGTAAGGTCCTTGGGTCAAAATTAGACGTTAATTGGTTTTAGCTGTTGGAATCTCTAATTGAACTATTTAAAGTGCTGGATTAGATCTGTCTCCTCAACTTGTCCTGACGATGAACCACACTAGTTGGTTCGAAACGCGTCGGCAAATGTCTTACCTAATGTGATTTACGCCGAAATCTTCTTATAACTATGATGGATCACAGAAGCCTCAATTCTACAAAAGGTTGAATTACTATAACACAAAAATCAATGTACATTGTCAATAATTTTTTGTGTTGACACTGAAATCAATGCACAATGTTAATCCAATCACCATCATACATCCAATTACATCAAATCAGAAATCAATGCATCTAATGCAAGCAATCAAATAAGATTAAAAAACAACATTTACACTTAAATCAATGCATCTAATGCATGCAATCAAATAGGATTAGAAACCAACATTTACATTCAAATCAATGCATCTAGTGCAAGCAAGCAAACAAGATTATAAACCAACATCTACACTGAAATCAATGCATCTAGTGCAAGTAAGCAAATAAGATTATAAACCAACTTTTACACTGAAATCAATGCATCTAGTGCAAGAAATCAAATAAGATTAGAAATCATCATCTACACTGAAATTAATGCATTTAGTGCAAGCAATCAAATAGGATTAGAAATCATCTACATTGAAATCAATGCATCTAGTGCAAACAATCAATTATTATTAGAAATCGACATCTACATTGAAATCAATGCATCTAGTGCAAATAATCAAATAGCATTAGAAATCACTGTCTACACTGAAATCAATGCATTTAGTGCAAGCAATCAAATAGGATTAGAAATCATATACATTGAAATCAATGCATCTAGTGCAAACAATAAAATATCATTAGAAATCAACATCTACACTCAAATCAATGCATCTAGTGCAAGAAATCAAATAGGATTAGAAATCACCATCTACACTAAAATCAATGCATCTAGTGAAACAAATCTTCTTCCCCCTCTCCCCCCTCCATATCTCCTTCTTGTCTCTCTATCTCAACCCCCAAACACACACGCTCTCTCAGTCCATATCTATCAATTTCTCTGTCACTCCCTCCCTGATTTGAAATGATCATAAACTAACACTGATGTAGAAGTGATTAGCCACTTATGATTTGAATTTTAGCTCAAAGCACGGAAATCAAGGAAAACTGCTTGAGAATAAGACTTTACAACAGTTGATTCAACATAAAAAAACGATGCATAACAGAAGTGAAAATAGTAAAAACACAACAATACCAGACAACAAGATTGATGACGGAGTTCGTCCTTGATGGACTACATCTCTGGGTCCACTTTCAAGATGAGCGACCGTTTTTATTAGGAATGAAAAGAATGTGTTGATTACATAGAGATTTGATCAATATGAATGTGCATGGAGGCACTTCTGATCACTGTCATCAGATAGCCCATTGAACCAGCTTTCCAATGCCTCTTACGGATTACAATTCCAACTCCAAATGCTCTTGTAACACTGAAAAAAAACTACCTATGACCTCCATAATTTGCAAGCAAAAAGTCAAAAACCACTAATCTCCCCAACAATGAAGAAAAATTTCCTTTTTAACATCCACAAGTATATTCGAGGCCCCTCAGGCTCAGATAGGTATGAATGGCTTGATTTGGATGTTTAGAAATTGGTCTTGTAGCAATTTGACACCTAGGTGAGAGGTTACAAGGTCATTTAATTAGTTTTCAAACAAACTGAACAAAAAACCCATAAATAGACCTTATACTGTATCTGAAACTGTTAGTTGTTCTCTAACCGGGTGGAGGAAGCGTTAACAACGCATGTGAATGATGAGTTGACCCCGCGGTTAGGGCTCCATCAGTTCTGGTAACTTCCAGCTATGCTTGCGACCTGTACATGACCTGTAACCATTGGTTTCCGCACAGTTATCCTGGACCTCCGACACCTGCTACTCGTAGTTGCTATTCAGTCATATATACGTGGTTTCTCCTTCGTGGTTTTGATACGGTTAGCACTACAATTAATGCTAACTATTCCCGGTAACTTGCTCACAAGCTGTTGTGTAACCCTGTTGCAGTGAGGAACCGAGTTAAGAGCCAACGGTTATCTACTACGGTCAAGGCTAACCTTCGCCTAACCTTCTCTGCCTGCTCACATGGCACAGTCCCGACACGGTTAGCCGATGGCGGTTAGGGACTGTGTTAACAATTTTGTAATGTTTTGCATTGTATTTTAAATTGTAAAGGCTGAGAGGGATATATGCTTAGGTTTAGGGTTGAAAACATAGGTTTGCATGTTTTTTAATACATGAATTTTGGAATAAGATTAGGGTTTAGGTCTTAGCATAGGCTTTAGGTATCTTAATGCATGGTTTGAGGTTTTAGATGTAGGATTAGGGTTTTAATACATGAAATTGATCACCCAATTACAATCAATCGCCGCCAAGTGACATTAGTGACATTTGTCGCCTAACGACGAAATTGTCAACAATGTGACATAAAACCACATACATCGTCGACGCCAACTACCTTTGCGATGACAACCATGATGACATATCAAACCTTTTGTAATGAATGACTCAACCATGTCAACACCAAATCCTGCGAGTGAACGACAAGACACATGTCATCGACCAATCCTGGTGGAACTATTGATGAACACAAGTCGACAACCAAGCACAAGCCCATATCAATTGAATGCCATGAAAACCATAAACATTACCTGAACAACCTAATCCATAACCAACACTTTTGAACTGTTGAAGCTGAACTGAATTGACGACGAGACTAAACATTGATGACAACACTTGAACACTTATGTAACTGAATCAATAGAATCCTCCTGGATCATTCCTCTCCACTTGAAAGCTTTTGGACCACAAAAGTTTGACTAAACAATTAGTCGATGAGGGTAGAACTCCCTCTCTTTCCACCTTGACTTGACAATGTACCAATACATTCAATCAATCACTTGCAAGTGATGACCCTGATGATGCTGACCATGGTACTTTTTGAGTCGGTGACCTATTTCATCCATCTACAGTATGAACAACTTGCGATGATGGGCAAACAACCTATTATAATCATGGCAATTGAATTCTTTCCATGAAGAACCATGAGTTAGTGATTCACAATCTTTGAAAACAGTCTCTACTACACATTGTTTAATACCATCAACATGTATAAACAATCTATTTTGCGGAATGTCAGAGACAATCAAAGATATACTTGACATCAAACTAACTATACTTTCCTAATTCCTGATTACTAAGTGAACTTGTTGCAATGAACCTATCCAACTGTAAGTTGAAATTTGCTGCAACTTAGTTTGATTATGGAAGTATTGAATTAGTTGTTGATTTGTTTGAATCACTTTTCCTTTATTCATTAAAATATGTTTCCATTAATTAGAACTTTCCTCTGATGCATAAGTTCCCATTAGACACTTTAACACTGCTTTAGAAAAGGCTTTGATATGAAAACAAATAGATCTCCTCTCCACTTGAAAAGAGGTTTCCAAACTGTTCGAGACATGACATGATGACACAATATAAGAGAAGTTGAACATTGACTTTCCCCAATAATGAATTGTATCCCTGCAACTGTTAAGTTCCAAACTTAAACTGAATTGATTCATTCTGACATTAGGAAGAGGAGCTTTAGGCACAAACTGTAATTCATGTTGTAATCTCTGCTTATGAATAAGATGTTTGGTTTTACATAGAACTGGAATTGTTTCTATCTCTTTAAACAAACCATCTTTAAGCTGAGTTGCATAACTTAAACAAGAATCATGTTGATTGTTATGTTGATCCTTTAAACACATGATTACAAACTGCTTGTTTGAACTTATTAATCACTTCATCTGATTAACATTAACTGAATTCAAGTGATTTTTGTTTTGATGCGCCCTAACAATAAATTCAACCCCATATTTATTAAGGTGATATTTATGTTGTCTCCTGTAAAATACTGCATCACGATCATAAAGATAAGGACTTCCTAAGAAACTCCACATATGTCTACTGGAACCACATCTAATTCCACTTCATCAATGTAATTAGCTGTTATGGAAAATCTTAATCGACACTTTTTGGTGACTTTTATCCGAGTTGATTTATTTAGCCATCCTAATGGGTAAGGTCTTGGATGATTCCACGTTTCCAAACCCAAAATTTTAACTAAATATTCAGAGATTAAATTCTCCTATGATCCATTGTCAAACATTGTATCTATCTTTGTGTGCTTAGAAGTTATCCTTATGCTAAACAATTCAACTCTTTTATCCTCATGAGAAGGATTTATGTTTGATGAAGATGCAATAGTTTTCAAACTTGAACCAATGTCAGAAGTTTTACCTATCGTAACCATGGCGGTTATCCTCCTTTCATCACCTGAATCTAAACCTAGATCCTACTGGACTGCTGCAATGGCCTTCTTTTCATCCTTCTCCTTAAGGAACTTTTTGGGATTAAGTTCTGGATGAAGTTTCCAACACTTAGATTCATCATGACCGATTCTCTAGAAATGAGAACAAGTAGGTCTTTCCTTATGAACGATCATTGATTTCTTTCTCTTCGAGTTGTTCTTCCCCTTACTGTCATTGGAATCTTTGGTTTCCAACTCTTTGGATGACTGCGATGAAAAATTGAATGGTCTGCCACCTGATTCAATATGTATGGCTTGAATACACATCTCATCAAAATCATCAGGATTAAACATCAATAAAGTATGTTTCAAATATGAATGTAAACTGCCGATGTATTTTAACAAAGTTTCACGTGTATCCAATGAAATACCAAGTGCCAATGATTTCTTTCTGAATTCCTGAGTAAACTCTTGAACACTCTACCCTTTACCTTGTCTTAGATGTTGCCAATTAATAACAGCTTGTTGCATGTATCCTAAAGGATAGAACTGTTTCCTAAGAGCTTTTAAAAACTTAGACCATGAAGAGATGACTTTTCCTTTACGCTTCACATCTATCTGAGTTTTACTTTCACCAGATTAAATTTGTTCCCCCCATTCTAAGTGTAGCTAACTGAATTTTAGTTTTATCACTAGAAATGTTCTGAATGTAACAATACACTTCTAACTGCTTAATCTGGTTATCTAACTTTTCAGGATTCATTTTGCCATCATAAATAGGTAACTCAAATTTAACATCAAGTTTCAAAAGAGATGTTTTCTTAGGTTTCTTTTCCGTTTCAAATTCTGCACTGGAAGAAGAAGAAGAAGATGATGATGATGGAGATGATGGAGGTGAAGGAGGTTTATTAGCCTTGCCTTTACCTTTGTCCTTCTTTGATGTCTTTGAAGAAGAAGTTGCATCTCTTGCCTTCTTGTCTTCATACAATTCTCCCAACATCTGCTGCATAGTCAAGAATGCCTGCTGAAACTATTCTTCACTCATCTTAGTGTTAGTGTTTTCACTTGGATCAAGTCCTGACATGGTTGATTTATGAATGACTCGTTGCTTTCCAATCTCTGGATCGATCTGCTCAAGGATTCCTTCTCCTCGTTGTGACTTTGACCTGGTTAACATTCAATGGCAAATTCTACAAACACAACCTGCTCTAATACCAAATTATATAATTTGAAATGATCATAAACCAAAACTGATGTAGAAGTGATTAGCCATTTATGATTTGAATGTTAGCTCAAAGCATGGAAATCGAGGAAAATTGCTTGAGAAGAAGACTTTACGACAACTAATTAAGCATAAAAATTGATGCATAACAAAAGTGAAAATAGTGAAAACACAATGATACTAGACAACAAGATTGATGACGAAGTTCGTCCTTGATGGACTACGTCTTTGGGTCCACTTTCAAGATGGGTGACCGTTTTTATTAGGAATGAAAAGAAGGTGTTGATTACATAGATATTTGACTAGTATGAATGTGCACACAAGCACTTCTGATCACTGTCATCATATAGCCCTCCGAACCAGCTTTCCAACGCCTCTTATGGATTCTAATTCCGATTCTCGATGCTCCTGTAACACTGAAAAAAAAAATTGCTTATGACCTCTAGAATCTGCAAGTAAAATTAAAAAACCACTAATCTCCCCAACAAACTACCTTTTTAACATTCACTAGGTACCTTTGAGGCCCCTCAAGCTTAGATAAGTATGAATGGCTTGATTTGGATGTTTAGAAATTGGTGTTGTAGCAATTTGACACCTAGGTGAGAGGTTACAAGGTCATTTAATTAGTTTTCAAACAAGCTGAACAAAAAACCCATAAATAGACCTTATACTATATCCAAAAACCGTTAGTTGTTCTCTAACCGGGTGGAGGAAGCATTGACAGGGCATGTGAACAGTGAGTTGACCTGCAATTAGGGCTCCACCGATTCCGATAACTGTCAGCTATGCTTGCGACCTGTGACATGACCTGTAACCGTCGGTTTCCATGCGGTTATCTTGGACCTCCAACACCTTCTACCCGTAGCTGCTATCTAGTCACATGTACGTAGTTACTCCTTCGCAGTTCCAATACGGTTAGCGCTACGGTTAATGCTAACTGATCCTAGTAACCTTCTCACATGTTGTTGTGTAACCTCACTGCAGTGAGGAACCGGGTTAAGAGCCAATGGTTATCTATTGTAGTCAAGGCTAACCTCCGCCTAACCTTCTCTGCTCGCTCACATGGCACAGTCCTGACGCAGTTAGCCAATGGTGGTTAGGGACTATGTTAACAATTTTATAATGTTTTGATTGTATTTTACATTGTAAAGGCAAAGAGGGATATATGCTTAGTTTTAGGGTTGAAAACATAGGTTTACATGTTTTTTAATACATGAATTTTGGAATAAGATAAGGGTTTAGGTCTTAGCATAGGTTTTAGGTACCTTAATGCATGGTTTGAGGTTTTAGAAGTAGGATTAGGGTTTTAATACATGAAATTGATCACCCATTTACAATCAATCGTGACCAGGTGACATTAGCAACATTTGTCACCTAATGACAAACTTGTCAACAATGTGACATAAAACCACATACATCGTCAACACCAGCTACCTTTGTGATGACAACCCTGATGACATATCGAACCTTTGTAATGGATGACTCAACCATGTTGACACCAAATCCTGCGAGTGAACGACAAGACACATGTCGTCGACCAATCCTGGTGGAACTGTCGATGAACACAAGTCGACAACCATGCACAAACCCATATCAAATGAATGACATGAAAACCATAAACATTACTTGAACAACCTGATCCATAACCAACACTTTCAAACTGTTGAAGTTGAACTGAATTGATGATGACATTGAACACTGATGATGACACTTGAACACTTATGCAACTGAATCAACGGAATCCTCCTGGATCACTCCTTCTCTCCATCTCTCTCTTCTTCCCTCTCTTCACTTTCCATCTATATCTCTATCTCCCTTTGTCTCTCTATATCACCCCCAAAACATACACTCTATTTCTCCAATCTATTTATCTATCTATCCCTCACTCCTCCTCTCCCTCTCTTCCCCTTCTCTCCCTCTTCCCCACTTCTATCTCTCTTCCCTCCTGTTGTCCTCTCTCCTTCTCTCTCCATCTTCCTTATCACTCCCCTTCTCTCTCTCCACCTTTCTCTTTCTATTTCTTTCTTCTTACATCCTTACCTCCTCCCTCCAACTCCATCTCTCTTTCCCTCCCTCTTTTCACTCTCTCACATCCTCTCTCTCTTTCTTCATCTCTCTCCCTCTCTCTCTCTTCAGCCTCCAACTTTTTCACTGTATCCCTCCCTCTCTCCTCTCTCCTTCTCTCCCCCATTCTCTCCATCTCTCCTTCTTTGTCTCTTTACCTCGCCCCCAAAGATACACGCTCTCTCTCCATCTCTCCCTTGTCACACCCTCTCTCTCTCCACTTCTCACTCTCCTAATCCTATTTAATATATTTTTATTTATTGACCATACATTTTATACCTATTTTATATTTATTTATTTACCCTACCTCTTTTATAAATATGGTATTTGACTCATGGTATAATAATTATTTGTCCCATGGTATTTGACCCATAGACTTCATTTAAATAAAACCTATTTTTTGAGTTTTCTTAAATATAAAGAGGTTTATGGAGTAAATATAAAAAGAGGTTTTATTTATTTACCATATCTCTAGTTTATTTATATTTATATTTATTTACCATACCTCTATTAAAAAAGGTTTTATTTATTTAACGTATCTCTGGTTTATTTAGATTTTTATTTATTTACCATACCTCTTTTCTGAGTGTTCGTAAATCTCTTTATATTTTAAATTTATATTGTGTTTATACAATAATTTTCTTTTTCATTTCTATAGCTATACTCTCACACCATAAAAAAACAATATCATTAACATAAAAATCTCTAAATTCTCTAAATTGATATAAACATATTTTTAATATTTATATTTATTATTTACTGATGAAAGTATGAAAAACCTTTAAACATATACAATATTGTAATATAGTATAAATTAAATAAAGTGGAATCTTTTAAGTTCACAAAAACAATTACACTATGATATAATAGTGAAACGTTAGGCATATATGGTTGCATCATTATAACCTTATTGTATATTTCTCTAATTTATGTTAACCATATTGCATAGATAATTTTCTACGTTCGATATGAAAAATAAACAATTACAATGTGATACGTTGTTTGTTAAAAGATGTGATGATGAATATCTGTTCGATATTACATTTACTGTTGCATCAATATATCGTTATCATAGTATAAGAGTTTTATATTTTCTTTGTAAATAAAAAATTAACTTATTATTCAAAAAAATATGATAATATCTATTAATAAAAAAATAGCTAATACTTATTAAAAATAATTAATTAATAATTTATTTATTAAATAAAAGTTAATAAATAATATATTAATAATTAAAATATGTACATAGTGATGTAGGAGTATTTTCACTAGATTTGGGGTTTCTTTATTTTCAAGGGAGTTGGTTCTTAATTAAGTGTAATTGTTAAACCAATCTAGATTCATCTTAATCTTGGATCTATCACGTACCCAGAGGGATCCAATCTCTAAGGTTCAAACCTATTTTTTGAGTGGAAAAGTTTGCACCTCGAGAGATTTGATCGCTCTCGATGCTCGATAGATCCAGGGTTCAGATGGATCTAGGTTGGTTATATAATACTATATAATATATATATTTGTATCTATGTCTCTATGTCACCCACAAACATACACACTCTCTCTCCACATATATCTTTGTCTTTGTCTCTCTCCCTCTTCCTCTAGCTCTCTCTCTCTCTTCTCCTTCTCTCTCTCTTTCCCTTTTCTCATCCTCTCTCTCTTGGCCCCCACTCCCCTCTCTCCCTCACTCTCTCTCCATCACTCCCTTGTCACTCCCTCTCTCTGTCCACCTTTCTCTCTCTATGTATTTTTCTTCCTTCCCTCTCTCTCCCCCTCCAACTCCATCTCTCTCTCTCTCGAGTCCTACCTCTCTCTTCCTTCCTCTCTCTCTCTCCCTTTCTCTCCCACCTTCCTTTGTCTCCCCCCACCCTCTTCCCTCCAACTCTATCACTTTCTCCCTCCCTCTCCCCTTGTCTCTCTCCCCTCCATCTCTCTCTCTCTCTCTCTCTCTTCGCCCATCGCTCTCTCTCCACCCTCCACCTTTGTCACTATCTCCTTCTCTCACCCCGCCCCCGTATTTGATCTCGTTGTGTTTTGTTTAAGAAAGTATCTAAATTACAAAAACTCAATTCTTTGTAAAATATTAAACCTATATTTTGGATCAAGAATGTGAAAGAAAATACAATAATGAAAAACTTAAAAAAAAATCATGCACTATTTTTCCTCTATTATTGTTAGTCACTTTGCTTGCTCTCATAGATTGGATCCTTAAGATGGATCTATGTTGGTTCTTGATAATACTATTTATATTATATACATTTCACAACTTTAAATATAAAATGATTCTCATTTTTTATTTTATTAAAACCTTCATTTAATTTCTATGGGAATATTTATAGTAGTCCTTAGAGGTTTAGATATATCTCAAAAGTAAGTATAACCTTTTTCCTTTTAGCTTCTATTTAAAACATGTTATAAAACTAGATTAAAATAAAATATTTTTATTGTGATATAAGTTACAACTTTTGGGTATGTGGTATTGATAAGCCATGGTCTTGGCCCATGGTATTCTAACAAAGACTATTTACAAGTTAGTAATATCCATGGTAAAGTGGGGGTGAATATTCATGGTTAATAATCTTGTCATATTTTATAAAATATTTTGATTACGAAATAAGTTATGATTTTTTGGCATATGGTATTGATAAGTCATGGTCCCATGGTATTGTAACAAAGCCTATTCACATGTTCATAATATCAATGGAAAAGTTGGGGTGAATATCCATAGTTAAGAATTTTGTCATATTGTTATAAAATATTTTTATTGTGAAATAAGTTATGTTTTTTGGGCATATGGTATTGATAAGCCATGGTATTGACCCATGGTATCGTAACAAATCTTATTTACATGTTAATAATATCTTTGGTAAAGTGAGGGTGAATATCATGGTTAAGAATATTTTCATATTGTTATAAAATGTGAGCATGATAAGCCATGGTATTGACCCATGGTATTGTAACAAATCTTATTTACTTATTAACAATATCCATGGTAAAGTGGGGGTGAATGTCCATGGTTAAGAATATTTTCATATTGTTATGCCGTAAGGCATTTCCTTTGGGAAGAAGTACCCTAGCTACCACTCTAGACCGTTTTGTGCCATTCGATCAATTGTTAGATGATTGAAAGGCTTTCAGCCATCAGATCCCACCGCTCGAAGTTGCAATTGCCTCCTTGATTTAAGCCACTAGACGGACAAATGGGAGAAAGTGGTTCAATAGCTGCCACTCTAGACGGTTTTGTGCCATTCGATCGATTGTTAGATGATTGAAAGGCTTTCAACCATTAGATCCCACTACTCGAAGTCACAACCACCTCCTTGATTTATGCCATTGGATGGACAAATGGAAGAAAGTGGTTCAATGAAATGGTTCAATAGTTTGGGGATATTTCGATCAGGAAAATGGGGTTAGCATTCATCCACAAGATCAAATTCGTAAAGAGGCCTTCTCTTAAAATATGTTGTTATGAGTTGTTTCTCTTCAACGAATAGAGAAGCTTTTTGGTGGTCAAAACCCTGGTGTGACAATAGAGTTTCAGCTTCTATTGAAGTGTTCAAAGAAATTCGTTTTCTTCCGAATTTTAGCAGAAGCATGATAGAGTTTGAACTTCCATTGAAGCGTTCAAAGAAATTCCTTTTCTCCTGAATTTGAACAGAAGCATGGATTCGTGGTGAGTGTAAACCTGTTTTTAGTGATTTTGAACAGTGCGGTGAGTATAAACCTGTTTTTAGTGATTTTGAATGGTGAAATTTTTATTATTTGCTGGTTAATCCTTGATTTTTGTGAATTTATTGGTGTCATAGTTTGAATCTGTCCATAATGTTTCATAGATAGTGGAATCTTCGTCCTTTAACTGGACTTATGCTATCTTTTGGCAAATATCCAGATTGAAAAATGGAGAATTGGTTCTTGGATGGGGTGATGGTTCTTCAAAGGGCCTTTGAAAAGTGAAGAAGTAGATCAATTAGGGGGTTTTGATCACAGATTTGCTAAACATACCAACAACTAAAAAAAAAAGGTATTACAGAAACTTCAATGTTTCTTTTGGGGTGGGGGTGAAGAGGAAAATAATTTTGTTTTGGGATTAGACAATGTTTTTGATATGGAAATATTTTTATTTGGCATCCATGTACTACTTGTTCCCTTGGGTTATCGGTGTTCTTGGCCAAGCCCTGGCCAACAAAAAATGCATCTGGATGAGCTTAGTTTCTAGCATTCCATTTGGTTCAATCCCATTCAAACCCATGTGGGTATGGACTATTTTTTCTTCTGAAAAAGCTTTCATCTTGATACAAAGTTCCAAGAGGGAAATATAGGTGTCTAAATCGACTATAGTGTCATTTAAATGTTCCAAAGCTTCCTTCAATCGACCCTTCCTATAGAGTGCTCTCACTTCAATAGAAACATCATTGGTCTGTGACTTTGGCATTTGATTTTAAATGGGTTCTTCATATAGTGTCTCAATCACAGGGGTAGTTGCAGAGACAACATTTGTTTTCAGACCATGAATAGCAAAAGCCAAGGGGAGCCCAAATTTAGAGTTCTAAGAGAGGTGAGTAAATTGGACTAGATGTTGTGGAGGACTTGCATATGGTACTAACAACACTGCCATGATCCTATCGCTGCTACTCAAAATTAGAGTAGTCTAAAAACACCTTGAAAATAATGGTTTTTCCTAGGCAATTTTGAAGGAATTTGGTAGAAACTTTTGGAAGGTGTTTTCACTTGGAAAATAATGTATTTTCCTGGGAATTTTGATGAAATTTGACACCATACATAAAATAGATGAACTAAGTAGATTTTTCTCTTCAATATTTATAATTTAAGCATTGGTAGGCATTACATTTCTCAAGGCAAAATGCCAACTATATCTAGAAACTACAAGCTAGAAGCTCATGCACCTAGGGAATTCCTTAATATCAAAGGATTTGGATGCAATGTACTTTTATTTGACTTACAAAATGCTAATTAATAAATTTTATTACTGAACAATCATGTTCTAGAATTTATCCATTATGCTAGATATATATTAACTGTAGGGAGAGAAAAGTTTTAAGTTGTGTTTCTTTTATGTGACAAGCCCAATAATTTTGCTCTCTAATCATAGTTTTGAAATTAAATTCTGTGATATTCCTTATGGTAGACCTTACAATCCTTTGAAATTCATGTATGTATATTATTTTCATAGAAATATTTCCTCTAGATTTTTTATTTCTCCAATAATTTTTTTTAAATTCATGTTTGGTGAGGGTTTGTTTCTTCTTGCAGAAGACCAAGCCCCTGTTCAATCTGTTGGCATGCACACAATACCATGGTTTCCATCGTAGAAACGTCGTTGGAGAAAAATTGCTCCCAAAAGACAAACTCACCAATACCATGATTTCCATCGCAGAAACGTCACTAGAGAAGAATCAGTCCCAAAAGACAAATTCACCAATACCATGATTCTGATTGCAGAAATGTAGTTAGAGAAGAATCGGTCTCAAAAGAAAAACCAAAATACAAACTCACCAATACCATGATTTCCATCACAGAAATGTCATTGGAGAAGAATCGGTCCCAAAAGACAAACCAAAAGACAAACTCACCAATACCATGATCGCCATCACAGAAACACCGCTGGAGAAGAATCGGTCCCAAAAGGCAAACCAAAAGACTAAATCACTAGAGCGGTTTTCTTTCTTTGCCTTGATCTTACTGGACTGGAAATATATTTGAGGATTTAGACCTTACAATCCTTTAAAATTCATGTATTTATATTATTTTAGAAATATTTCCTCTTGCTCTTTGAGTTCTCCAATAATTGTTTTAAAATTCATGTATGTATATTATTTTCATATAAAAGTATCCTCTGGTTCTTTGAGTTTTCCAATAATTGTTTTTGTTTGACAAGAGATTGGAGAGTATCAAGAGAAAAAACTTGAGGATCTTCGCAGCTTCATATCTGTCACATTGGGTTTGTTTCTTCTTGCAAAAGATGAAGCCCCCACTCAATCTATTGGCATACACACCAAAAAATACCATGATTGCCACCACAAAATACATTGTTGGAGAATAATCTGTCCCAGAAAGACGAATTCACTGGAGAGGTTTTCCTTACTCGCCTTGGCCTTACTGGACTCAAAACAGATTTAAGGGTTTAGACCTTAAATTCCTTCAAAATCCATGTACATTTATTATGATGAGTTAACTTTGGTTTCCTTTTGGATTTCTAAAGTTTGCTGCAAGAATGTCTGGGACATTGAAGAAGTCATCAATTTGTTTGTGCCTCTTGCAATCTGTCCCCTCCCTCCCTCAACAATGGCTTCCATGGCTATAATGCGGGAGCTCTGCAAGTTGAGTATGATGAATATGCAAAGAAAAGGATGATTGAATCTGGCACTCTACAATTCATTCATTGTGAATGGTGTTTCATTTTTGTCAAGCATGAGTTTCGTGCTCCTCTCATTTGCAATCCATAACCTTGTCATAGGAACATTAGTATCAATCTAAAAATATTCAAGGAAAAAAATAGCTATTTTCAATATTCAGTTTGGATATAATGCTTAATGCCTTTAGGGTCATTAACTAGGCATCAAGGAATTGTAGATTGTTTTGATTAGTGTTAACCTAGTTTTAATTTTCAATGTAGATATTGTAATAGTATTGGCCTTGATTTCACTCACTCATCCATCCATTCGACAACCCAATACTTCTCTGTCAATTCCACACAACATGTTTCTTATAACAATGATTGTAGTCTTCAAAAGCATCCAAAGAGTGTCTTGGTGACTTAATGTGTTTGCTAATATGTAGTCTTCCTGAAGTGTTATAATAAGGTTTTTGCTCTATTTCTAATTGATACCGAGAAGCGGTTGTTGATTGTCACTGTGATTTTAAACAAACAAGTTGTACCATGATAATGGTGGCTCAACATACCACTGCTACTCAAATCCTCTGTTACTTATATCTTGGTGGGAAGTAATAGGTGAATCCTATCTGTAGGTGAGGGTCACAAGGTGAAAGGTTATGATGAATAACTAAGACATTTCATAACATAGTATTATATCACTATTATTATTTATTTAGCATTCATTTATATATGTATTACACATTGTCATAATATTTATTCTATAACGATGATAATTTAGCAAAGTTTCTTGGTCAAGGCAATAAGTAGGATGGTGAAGGCATCAAAATATTTTTGGAGTACATAAACAGTATCTAGATGGATTCCTAGGCATTGACTCTAAAATCTGCAGCAATCACATGTTGATTGCAAAGTGATTGCTGCTAGTGGCCATCTCAATGTCTGTTGTATTTTTCAAACCTGGTTTTGCAGCCCTAGAATCTGTCCCAAAAAGACGAAATCACTAGAGAGGTTTTCTTTCCTCGCCTTGGACTTATAGGAATCGAAATGTATTTGAGGGTTTATACCTTAAATTGTTTCAAAATTCATGTATATATTCTTTTGGATTTTTGAAGTTTGCTGCAAAAATGCCTAGGACATTAAATAAGCCAACAAATTTTTTGTGCCTCTTTCCATCTGTCCCCTTCCTCAACAATGGCTTCCATGGCTATAATGTGGGAGCTATGCATGTTGAGTATGATGAATATGTTGAAAGAGTTGAATACGACACCACATCTTTAGAGGTGGAATGGTTATTTTCTTGATCCTTTGTATTTCTCATGAATTTCGGGGTATCTAAATGATTATGAATATTGGAGAGAAGATATACCAAATCTCCATGGAATCAAAGCCTCACCTTTGTTTCATATTGTGTCCTTTTATTGTTGTTCTTTGAAAGCATAATGTTGTCCATGAGGATATCAAAATGAAAAAAATGTTCATAATTTCCTTGGATTTTCTTGAAGATGAAGGTTTTAAATGGTATGAAAAGCTTGTTGGAAATTAAATATCACCATTTTCATAATTATTCAAGGAATTTCTAAACATTGGCTTCATCTCTATGATGACAAGTGTGAAGGAATTATTGCAAATGTGGCGCAACATGTGGATTTTGTTTATACATGTTTTTCTAGCCTTGTGTTATGGGTGATTTTGATGATAAACAGGTTGAGGATAAACCGCCACATGCACATTTTCCAGACATTATTCCGGCCCCCTTCAATATAAAATTGACTTGCCATATGCTAGGTCATGTTATCATATTTCAAATTTTTGTATTGGCTACCATGCCCATTTTTTAATTTCTTGTTGTAGCCTTCATATCATGAAGATTCCGATATATTTATATCAATTATTAGCTTTTTTGGGGAGTGTGTACCTTGCCCTATGGGCAAAAAGCCACCTGGTGCATTCCCAACCAAATCAAATCATTCCTACCAACCACTGAGATCTTAGGGTTGGTTGCAACATCAAGCTAGTAGGGTTATTAAGGAGACAAGGGAAAGGATGCACAACTGGTCTCATCTTCCATGTAGAGTAATTCTTGTGTGATGTTGTCCACACAGGTACCCACTTCTTCCATGAAGCAATTTGTGAGATAAATCTCTTCAAATTATATAGATTCAATTCTCCTTCAATTCTTCCCATTGAGACTTGCAATAAGAGATGTATAAGGAAGGCTCGTGATATTATAAATAACCATCACAGAGCCATTCTTGGAGCCCCACCAACAATACACTAGACTCCAAAGAAATTTAATCTCCAACATATATGAATATATTAAAGTTGTAATTTATCTGATGATGCCACAATGGTTGTCCTTTCAGTATTTATAAATGAGTGGACATCAGTGGGTAGGTTGTAATATATCTCTATTATCACCTTACATCACAAAGTGGAGGAACCCTTCTCTATTCTCAAAGTGAAAGGATACCCAAGCATCTCAATATATACCATAGTATTTGTTACTATATATGATGAGGATTTATAGATCATCCTCATCCTCGTCTAATTACCTAATGATCAAGTCCACATGGACCAATTCTAGACATTTTTGATATAATCAAATATAAAAAATAATCATATTCAACCCTCATAAGACTACTTGTGCTTCTGTGATGCATGATCAAAATGGGCTTTGAAACTCCTTGGAAAAAGAAAAGATATTGTATGCAAATTGACACACATAATAAGCCATGACATTGTCGAGAATAGCATGTTGATAAAAGTTAGGTACCTTATTCTTCAAATCGATGTCTTAGTTACGTTGATGATGCAATAAACCATGATCTCCAGGGTGATATAAGACCTAAGTTTCATCATCTACAAATGCAGAATAACATCAGATTTTAATTTGTATCGACCTTGCCAATCATAAGGCATATGTTGCATCATCTACAAATTTAGAATAGCATCAGATTTGAATTTGTATCGACCTTTCCAGTAATATGCATGACATTGTAGTAAAGTTTTTTTTTTTTTTGACTTCGGTCACCAATAATCCCCACAAGAACACAATCCATCCTTGAAATGATGGAAATGGTTGGCATCTCTCAAAATAATATATCGTCCAACAATTTTGGAAATTAGCATGGTAGCAGTGTGGCAGTCTTCACAAACACGAAGATTCTTGAATATCCGAATGGGAGCCTCAGGGCATGTATTGATAAGCCAAAAAGGAATGGCTAGCTTCTCAATGTGGACAAAAAGAATGATTTTTTTCTCTTCCTCTTTAAGGTCTGTGTCATGAACATAACCTGCACTCTACATTTGCATGGTCAAAGCAGCCAACTTTGCATATATTTTGTTTGTTTGTGGGTGGGATCTGTCTCCTACAAAAAACGTATATACCTTATTTATAACATCAATCCAACTGCAACCAGGGGCCTTCTTCAACCCTCTATCAGTAATCATTTTTCTCACCTTTGTAAAGCCATCCCACCTACCACCTACATCATAGAAATTTTCCAGAAGCACGTAATTTCCAGCATTTTTAGGCTTTAGCTCAGAAAGGTGTCTTGCTACTTGCTCCCCTAGCTCTATATTGCAATGAATGTTGTAGGCATCAAGAAAAGGCTCCCACATAGATGTGCTAGGTTATAATGGCATCTTGCTGATGAAGTCCCAAGCTTCATCCAGTCGTCTAGCACAACCAAGGAGATCAACCATACAGGCAGAATGCTCCACTCTCGGTGTGATCTGATACTCTTGACTGTTAGGTCCCTATACTACTAGTGTAACCCCTTATTGTTATTAGTGCAACCCCCTTATTATTACTGATTTAGTCCCCATATTGTTATTATTGTGCCCCATAGAAGCCCATTATTGTTATTGTTGTCGCCTTACATTATTATTATTATGTCGGCTCTGATTATATTATGACCCCTTAGACTCCTATATATAGAAAGGAGGTCTTGTCATTTGTATCATCCAAGAATTTTTCATTTGTGTAATTTATAGGAGGTTTCTCCCTCAAAGAGGCTGATTTCTAAGGTGTTGATCTATCTTTTCGTGAGTTGGTTTCATAACATTTGGTATCAAAGCTTTGGATTCTAGGGTTTCACTGCTCCAAACATGTCATTGTGGAATTTTCGCTATAACATTTTTCTATACGAAGTGTTAGAAGCTAAAAAAAACACACAGTTGAGCCTAAATTGTTCTAAACCTGGGGTCCAAATTTCAGATCTTGTCTCACTATATTTGATGATCTATGATCTGAGGAAGTTAGGGTTTTTGCAAGCTCTAGAATTCCATCTCAAACAGGTCATCATGAAATGTTCGCTATAATTTGTTTTCTATGAAGGTTGATTCTCTAAGATTAAAACCCATTTTAGCTGAAATAATGGTGAATCTCGAGCCCAATTTCAGATCTTGTTTCGCTATATTTTCAGATATATGGTCCAAGACCTTTAGGGTTTTTGCAGGCTCCCGAATTACATCCCAAATAGGTGACCTTGGGAAAATCATCATAACTTTCTCTCTGAGCATCAAATTGAAATTTTGTAAGCAGTCAAAGAAATAGAAAGGACTATACTTTTTTGTCTATTGTTTTCAGGTCCAAAGGTAGAAATAGTGACACGTGGCACTTTGTACAAGTTTTCTCTACTAAAACAAGATATAATCAGGTCATCTTGGGAGGTTGGGCAAAACTATTTCTTGGAGAATCCAATTTCGATCAGACTGGTGGCATTGGAAAGAGGACATAGAGGGCTACTACAGGTCGAAATTTAAGACCTTGGAGATCCGAAGTTTAAGAGATACAATAGATTCAAGATCGAGCTCTTAAAAGAAAGAAAAAGAAAGACTCGAATCAAGAAAATATAAACACCTAGTAAGCAAAATTGGATGGATGATTTGAAGAATGTGATCAAAACTAAGATAAATAGTTTTATATGTGCCATGGAAGCTAATATCGATGATAGGGAAGCAGATTTGAAGAAAGGCAAGGAAGATTTAAGGAAAGACATGGAAGGTTTGAAAGAAGGTGGGACAAAGCTACTACAAGAAAGGCCTCCTAATGACAAAAAGGTAGTAGAGGAAACTCATGATGAGAAAAAAATAAATGTTAATTATGATTTCATAGAATATAACATTGGATTGAAGACCCACCATATTCCAAAGCTTGATATGGGAAGTTTGATGGTAAGGATCCCATAACATGGATACTACAGATGGAGAAATATTTTGATCTACATGATGTGCAACTGTTACAAAAGGTACATATTGCATCTTTATATTTAGAATTGAATCAATTTTTATGGTATAAAGGGCTTTGTTCTCGTAAACCACTTTTCACTTGGTAATTTTTCATGGAGGAAATGATAGCACATTATGAGGATACAAAGAGCAACACCTTCTTCAACCAAGTGATAAATCTCAAACAAAAGGTTTCTGTTAGCCTCCTGCTCATAGCAGGTATTCATCTTTCATGATCGACATTTCTACATACCAAATATGTCATACTTTGCATGCTGCAATGTTCCATATTTACTACTGAGGCCAAAGAAGTGTCCATGAGAGTGTGCTAGTCTAAGTGCCTCTGCTGTATTCTAATTTTTTATGAGTTATTCCATTTTTGAAGAATTTTTAGTTAAAGGGAGGTCCAAACAGCTTAATCTTGGTCTCCCTAGGTTTCAGTTTCCTGTTGTAGAATATAGAGAATCATTATCTGTCCAAACAGCTTAATCTTGGCAGATTCTTAGATAGGTAGAGAAGCAAGGGTGCTCAACAGCCTAATCTGAGCCCCTAGATGAAATAAGTATAGATGTAGATAGGAGGCCAGTAGAAAAGAAAAAAGTTGAAAAGCTGGGTTTGCTAGTTCAAGTGCACCTAAACCAAAAGAAGAAAAAATTCTAGGTAAAGTAGGCTGGGTAAGTAGTTTTGTGGTTGCAGAAATCAAGCTATGTGATCCATTTCATGTTTTCAAGTGTTATATTTATCCAGATCACATTTTTTGAGGAACTTTTTCATTTTGATCAGATCAAGCAAGGCATCTCTAACTCCCCCTTCATTTCCTCAGAAATCATTCACTAACATCCCCTCAAGGACCTTGGGATTTGCCCAAAAAGCCCATTTTCACTCCATCCTTGTTAAAAACCAAGTTGACATCTGAGTTGACTTAGTGAAAAGAAGCCACATTTCTTGTGTAAAATTAATCTTTACACAATCCATTCATTTCCCTATGCTTAAGTTTCCATTCTATAAACTTAGCATGCATCCCCTCCTTTGCATTCCAAAGACCTCATATTAACATCTAACCCTATTATCTAGCTCCCTAAATCATTTCCCCAATCCCTATTCTACAAGAAACTATATAAAAACCCCAAAAAACACTAAATATCCCTCCCCATGGAAACTATAGCCAAGTACTAAAAGTCGGGAAACCTTAGGTCGATTTGGGACCCATTGTTAGCCCCTTCGCGTTCATTTCCCTTAGGATTTATTTAACACCCTGTTAAATAACTAAATATGTTCAACCACCCTCCGCGCACATTTTATTGGGGTTTTATTAATATTTAATTGATAAAATAACCAAATCTCGAGCGCACATTAAACCTAAAACCTAAGGTTTTAACCACCTGAAGCCGCAAATAATTAACGTTTATCGGACACACTTTTCCATTAAACCGCGATCAATTTTCCCTCCCATCCACCGTAGGATCGGCCCTCCCAGATCCGACGGCCCTAATGAATATCGAGCGCCCCTTCGTAGCAGTATGATAGTACCCGATGGTCGACGGTTTCACCGTCGTACACCAGGATAGTTGTTGTCCTCCTATTGCATCGGGCCGCCCCTGACACATACCACTCCCGTACCAAAAGCGGTCCGACGCAAACTGCTTACCGCCCTCCTGACTTGCCTACGTCACCGCATGACGATGCCGCCACATGGCCTGCCACTGTGCTGTACCTGTGCCACGTCAACCGCTGACGTCATCACCCTGCCACCATGTCATGATGACATCATCATCCACGTCACCCCGCCACGTCACCCCGCTGACATCATCCACCGTACTGGGTCCCACCGCTGATTTCATGCTGACATCACCGCCAAAAAAAAAGCGCAAAAGGCAAAATCGCTGCTTAGGAAGCTCAGAATGAAAATCAGGGGCAGTTTTTGATGCGCAATTAGCGCTTAGTGCTAATCGCGCATCGCTAAGAAAAAATGGCCAAAATGGAAAGCCTCAGTCCAGCACATGGTTTGCAGTAGTTATTTTTGCCCGAAAGAAATAGAAAGGAGTGAATTGATCAGTTAAAGAGTGTCAGAACAGAGTTAAAGGCCATTAAAGCCGAATCATATCAGATTTAATAAGAATCAGAGCTACCTAAGAGCAGTAGAACCGACTAAGAGGTGTAGATAAGAGATTGAAGGCACAACGATTGCAGATTGGACAACAGAGCTACCAAAGGATGCCACATAGCCTCATTTTTTGAAGCAGCTGCCCCCAGCGCAGCATTAGATAGATATTTTTTACATTACTTGCAAGAGAAGTTAGGTTAATTTCAGTTATTTCCTAAGATCTTCTATCAGATCTATTTTTGTAGATATTTTGCCTATAAATACAGCCCTAAACAATGTAATAAGGGTTGGTGGGTTGGTTGATGATTTCCTCTTTTTGAACTGTGCTATAAGATATCAGACTGTGTTAATACAAATGGTTGTTGAAGTTCACTGTGTTTGAATGATCTGAAGGTGGATTGGATGTTATGGGACTTGCTACAGAATTCTCGTGTCATGCTATGGAACAATAAGTTATACTAAACTGTGTTTTGTGTTTTCCATTTTGTAAATCTCATCTATGTTTCATGATCTTGGTAATAGAGAAGAAGAATAGCATAGGATTTATATGAATGCACCATATGTTCAATCTCTGATTATTAATTATGTTTTCTTCAGGACTAGTCATGTATATGAATTCTTAACTGCTCATGTTCGCACCAGTTCTTCATTTTGAATACTGTTTAGGAATTCTTAATTGCTCCTGCACAATATTCATCCATTTTCCCTCTGTCAGTATAGTGAGAGATTCTTGATTGCCTTTCATTCCCTGACTTCATTCCATCATTACAAGATTTGAAAGTTGTTCCTAGCCTGCCTATCTTGCTCTGTGGTACTACCTTTTAAGCAAGAAACTCTTTTAGTAATTACACTTGCAGTGACTCCATCGCCCAATGGAAAAAACAGTTATACACTTGCATCCCAGTTCTGTCTGAGATCACCCCCACCAAACTAAATTAAAACCCATGTGCATCATATCTAGCCTAAAATCATCCCTTAAAACAAAGCTAAATCCAAAAGAGAGATCCCTCTCTGACTGTTGGTAGGCTAGGACCTGCAGTCCAAAGCTTGGTTTGTGGTTACCTCGGCCGTATTCCCTTAGGAGTCAAAGGGAACAACCTGAGTGCTAACAGTTTCAATGGTAGAGCACATTCAGGACTTCCAAAAGTTGAATATGCTAAATGATATTCTAGAGAAGTAGAGAATTGATGTCTTCATAAGGACTTTAAAGGATAACATTCAACATGAGGTTCGTCTTTGGGAACTTCATTCATTGGAGAAGGCATTCAGGTTGGCAAGAAAAATTGAAAGAAAAATTATGGCAACAAGAAATCCTACCACTCGCAATTATAAAGATGGAAGTGTTGTTGCTCTTAGCCATCCAAAACCTATAAGGTTGACACCACAACAATTGGAAGAAAAAGGAGAAAATGACCTTTATTATAGTTGTGATAGCAAATCCACTAAAGGTCATAAGTGTGCTGAGAATAAATTATTTTACATTGATTGTGAAGAGGAGGAAGAAAAAGATCAAGAAACGTCAAAAGAAGAGGATATACACCAGGAACCAAACCCAAAGAAAGAATAAATGAATCCGACGATATCTTGTAATGCATTGGTAGGAATTACCACTCCTCAAACTCTCAAGATAGGACATATGAAGAAAAAAAGGATAACCTCACTTTCGCCCAGAATTAAATGAAACAACAAGCATATCAACATCACAATGAAAGAAGTTTTGACATAGGCGACTGGATATTTTTATGACTAAAACCATACGAGAAAATGTCCCTCAAGCAAGCTAAGAAGGAAAATAAATTATCACCAAAGTACTATGGTCCTTATAAAGTGCTGCAAAAGATTGGTACTATGACATACAAATTGGAACTTCCTGCATCTTCCCGAGTGCCCCCAATTTTCCATGTTTCATGCTTAAAGAAGGTTATAGGTGACAATCTCCCAGTTCAAACAATATTCTCAGAACTTCATGATGAAGGAAAAATCATATTGGAACCTGAAGCAGTCATGGAAACAAGAACTCAACAACTACGAAATATATCAATTTCATAGTATCTCATCAAGTGGAAGAACTTACCCGTTGAAAATTCCACATGAGAGGATGATAATTTTATACAAAAGCATCTAGAACTACTAAAGCATTGAGGACAACAATTTTTGAAGGAGAGGGGCATGTTAGGTCGCTATACTACTAGTGTAACCCCTTATTGTTATTAGTGCAACCCCCTTATTATATTGTTGTGCCAATTTAGTCCCCATATTGTTTTTATTGTGCCCCATAGAAGCCCACTATTGTTATTATTGTCCCCTTAGATTATCATTGTTATGTCGGCTTTGATTATATTATGACCCCTTAGACTCCTATATATAGAAAGGAGGTCTTGTCATTTCTATCATCCAAGAATTGTTCATTTGTGTAATTTAAAGGAGGTTGTCCTCTCGAAGAGGCTAATTTCTAAGGCATTGATCTATCTTTTCTATATTTTTGTGAGCTAGTTTCATAACATTGACTCATGAGATTGAAGTGTCGCCAACCTTCATTCACCAAGCCTGCATGGCTACATGCGTATAACACCCCAACAAAAGTAATATGATCTAGTTTAACACCCTCCTATTGCATTAGTATAAACAGATTGAGGGCTTCCTCACCATGCCCATGCATTGCATACCCTGCAATCATAATAGTCCATATGACCACCTCTCTTTGATTTATAATGTCAAACACTCTACGCACATCTTCTACACTCCCACATTTTTTATACATGCTTATCATTGCACTCCCTACAACAACATTTATCCCAAATGCTCATCTGATTATATAACCATGAATCTCTTTACCATGGTGCAATACCGCTAAGTGGGCACATGCTAGAAGAGCAGTCGTAATGGTGAAGGTGTTTGAATTTATGTCTGCTAACTGCATTTCACAGAAGAGTTTCAATGCTTCAACACTATACTCATTTTACTCATTCTTGGTACACATTACAATCATCCCAGTCCGTAGTACAACATATCTCTCAGGCATTCTATCAAATATATGGCATGCATTATCTATTCTTCCAAACTTGGAATAGAAGTTCAGAAGCTCAGTCCTGATAATGACATTTGACTCAAAACCACTTCGAATAACATACACATGAATCTCTTTCCCCTGTTTCAGAGCCATAGATGAAATACATGCAGAGAGAAAATTTTCCGCAGTGATGGAACTTGATGCAATGCCTGCTTTTTGCATCCGACAAAACATCACCAAAGCATAATGACCTTGCCCACTTTGAACATACCTTGCAATCAGTGCAGTCCATGATATCACATTCGACTCAATATCTGCCAACTACATTTCATGGAAGAGATCCAAGGCCTAGTCACAATATCCATTTTTAAGGTACCTTGTGCTACCATTGAAGTCTGTGAAACTACATTTCTTTGAGACATTTTGTCAAACGCTTGCCTTGCATCTTCTACAACCATGCATGTGCTATACATATTGAGCAAAGCATTTTCAATAACTATGTATTTCCTACAACCCCTTCTTCTTATTTGACCATGAATCTCCCTGCCTTGCCGCAGATTCCCCAAACTAGAACAAGCCTTCAACACACACGAAAAGAAAAAATTGTCATATTTCATACCATTCTCTTGCATTTCTCAATAAAGCTTAGGGGCCTCCTCATAGTCACCATGATTGGAAAAACCTGCAATCATAGCAACCCATGAAGGCCTAATTCGTTCAGTAATTTTTCAAACACTAGTCTGCATCCTCTATACTCCCGCACTTGGCATACATGGCAATAAGCTTGGTTTCTAGCATTCCATTTGGTTCAATCCCATTCAAACCCATGTGGGTATCGCCTGTTTTTTCTTCTGAAAAAAATTAATCTTGATACAAAGTTCCAAGAGAGAAATATACATATCTGAATCAACTATAGTGTCATTTAAACGTTCCAAATCTTCCTTCAATCGACACTTTCTACACAATGCTCTCACTTCAGTAGAAACATCATTGTCTTGTGACTCTGGCATTTGATTTTCAGTGGGTTCTTCATATAGAGTCACAATCACAGGGGTAGTTGCGGAGACATCATTTGTTTTCAGATCATGAATAACAGAAGCCATGGGGAGCCTAAATTTAGAGTTGTAAGAGAGGTGAATAAATTAGACTAGATGATGTGGCAGACTTGCATATGGTACTAACAACACTGCCATGATCCTATTGCTGCTACTCAAAATTAGAATAGTCTAAAAACACTTGAAAAATAATGGTTTTTTCTGGGCAGTTTTGAAGAAACTTGGAAGAAACTTTTGGAAGGTGTTTTCACTTGGAAATAATGTATTTTCCTAGGAATTTTGATGAAATTTGACACCATACATCAAATATATGAACTAAGTAGATTTTTCTCTTCAATCATTATCCTTGAATCATTGGTAGGCATTACATTTCTCAAGGCCAAATGCCAACTATATTTGGAAACTACAAGCTAGAACCTCTTGCACATAGGGAATTCCTTAATATCAAAGGATTTGGATGCAATTTTTATTTCACTTACAAAATGATAATTAATAAGTTTTATTATTGAATAATCATGTAAGTCCCTTAAGACACAACACTCTGCAATCTTATGTTGTGGGCTTGAATTTTTAAATTCTATTCTTTATCTCTTTGTATAACAACTCACATGGAGATAGTTCAAAAATCTGCCCTTGATGTTGTGGATTTTCAAGAACTCCTACAGACCCACACATGTTCTAGAATTTATCCATTATGCTAGTTATATATTAGTTGTAGGCAAAGAATTTTTTTTATTTGTATTGCTTTTATGAGACAAGCCCAGTAATATTGTTCTTTAATCATAGTGTTGAAACTAAATTCTGTGATATTCCTTATGGCCAAGGATAATGCTCTAAGGTTGTTGCCGATGAAGATAGTTAGAAACACTTCTCCACATGGGAAGACATTACACGTTCATGTGTTGGATTTTTCTTGTCGAATTCTAGATTTTATTTGGACCTTGAATTATTGACAGAATTCACCACGGAGACTAATGTTAAGTTGTTGAGAGAATTGTTTGAAACTGTAGAGTCATCAATGGCTTCCATGGCTATAATGTGGGAGCTCTACACGTTGAGTATGATGAATATGTTTAAAGAGTTGAATACGACACCACATCTTTAGAGGTGGACTGGTTATTTTCTTGATCCTTTGTATTTCTCATGAATCCTGGGGTATATAAATGATTATGAATATTGGAGAGAATATATACCAAATCTCCATAGAATCAAAGCCTCACCTTTATTTCATATTGTGTCCTTTTATTGTTATTCTTTGAAAACATAATGTTGTCCACAAGGATATCAAAATGAAAATAATGTTCATAATTTCCTTGGATTTTCTTGAAGATGAATGTTTTAAATGGTATGAAAAGATTGTTGGAAATTAAATATCACCATTTTCATAATTATTCAAGGCATTTCTAAACATTAGCTTCATCTCTATGGTGACAAGTATGAAGGAATTATTGCAGATGTGGTGCAACATGTGTATTTTGTTTATACATGTTTTTCTAGCCTTGTGTTATGGGTGATTTTGATGATAAACAGGTTGAGGATAAACTGCCACATGCACATTTTTCGGACATTATTCCAGCCCCCTTCAATATAACATTGACTTGCCATATGCTAGGTCATGTTATCAACTTTCCAATTTTGTATTGGATACCATGCCCAAGTTGTAATTTCTTGTTGTAGCCTTCATATCATGAAGATTCCAGTATATTTATATCAATTATTAGCTTTTTTGGGGAGTGTGTACCTTGCCCTATGGTTAGAAAGCCACCTGGTGTATCCCCAACCAAATCAACTCATTCCTACCAACCACTGAGATCTTAGGGTTGGTTGCAACATCAAGCTAGTAGGGTTATTGAGGAGACGAGGAAAAGGATGCACAGTTGGCCTCATATTCCATGCAGAGCAATTCTTGTGTGATGTTGTCCACATAGGTACCCACTTCTTCCATGAAGCAATTTATGAGATAAATCTCTTCAAATGACATAGATTCAATTATCCTTCAATGCCTCCCATTAAGACTTGCACCAGTCACCACAAAAATATGCCAATGCAATGAGCAAATCCATTGTGTTGTGTTTTGGATAATGGATATCATCACAATGCAGCTTGCTGCAAGAATGTCTGGTACATTGAAGAAGCCATCAGATTTTTTGTGCCTCTTTCCATCTGTCCCTTCCCTCAACAATGGTTTTCAATGCTATAATATTGGAGCTCTACATGTTGAGTATGATGAATATGCAAAGAAAATGATGATTGAGCATGAATCCTAGTTAGACAACTCTATGGTTGTCTATCAAATGTTGGATGTTAGTGCCATATCAATCGAAGAAGGGCCTACTTGTGTTTTCATTCCGATTCTTCCTATGGTGCATGATGACTGGACAAGGATGTTGATTAGATTTTTCGAATGTGGAGATGAATAAGCTTAGTGTACTGGAATTTTTGCAGTAGAAGCTTTTGAGACCTCCTTGGATAACATCGAGGCAGGTGATTTTGTTGAAAGAGTTGAATACAACATCACATCTATAGAGGTGGGAATGGTTGTTAGAATATAGGTAACAGAGGATTTTGTATTGGCTACCATACCGATGTTGTAATTTCTTGTTGTAGCCTTCATATCATGAAGATTCTAGTGTATTTATATGAGGTGTTTGACATTTTCTTCTTTTAGGAAGATATGTTTATGTAAATAAAGAGCTAAGATGGCTCCATCAGTTTTATGGTTGCACATAACACTTGTACTTTTTCATGCTACAGTAGCTGGAAGAATAAGCTATCTAACATGAAGCCTATTTTCCATGTTTTTATATTGTTCTTTGTCATGGTACTAAATGTTGATTGAATGATCTTTGACATTGTAAATATATAATTTTGAAACATTATGTTGTAGCAACTACAACCACCCTCCAAAAGTTTGGCTTGCAGCCCATTTAGACCCTCCACTTAGAGTTTCACTTGATGACTGCACACACTCAGGTTCACTCCGTGAGCTCGTGTGAGTCTTCCCATTTGCCTTGCATGTTCATTTCACCAAGTCTTTCATATTTATGTTAAATTCATGCTTGCGACCATGTTCTGGTTATGCTCGAAAGTATTCACTTCATGTGTATTTGTTGTGTTCACTATGAAAACATCTATCGCACTCACACACAGAGTCACATTCATTGTCGCGCAAGCTTCGTCACAGTCACCCAACGATCAATCACAAGTGTCACGCTTGTCGCTTACACCATCGATCAGTCATGTTGTACATATGTGTCTGGATGGTTTGATTCGTCTCTTCATCGAGTCATACAAGTGTGTTTTGCAAGATCAAATATGCATCTTTCACTCATTCACACACTTAGTCATTTTGCTAAAGTTCTGACAAACAGATTCCTCTCTGATAGCTGGACCATCACCCCACCATCAACTTGATAAACTATCACCCAGAACAATGTAAGAGAACCAAGCAAGTCATTTCAATTTGCGCTACCCGCAAGCAAATCAATTAGTCTCCATGCTGGTCAACCGAAGAGTTTGACCTGACAACCAGCCCGAGACTAACTCCACAGAAAAATTGCACAGAGGCTGCACACATTGCCCACTCTACTGATTGAGAAAAAATTACGCAAACAGGTCGAACACACACCTAGTTCCCATCCCTGTCCCTTTCAAGAAATTGCGCAATTTTTGCAGCCAGCCATCCCAATAGTCGATTGGCTGCTCATCCAGAAAATTGCGCAATTTTCATGAGCAGGCCCTTTGCTACCCAACAGTCCACTCAGCTCAGAAATTGTGTAGAGATGATCAGCAGGCTAGCCTCCCAGCATCAGTGCAATTTCTCTCGCAGCAGCTCCCAGCAGCAGATTGCCAGTTCCCTCCAGGAATTGTTCAGCTTCTGCTGCCAAGCTCTTAGCAGCTGATTACTAGTTCCCCTCCGAAATTGCATAGTTTCTGCTGCCAGTGACTGAGTAGCCAAGTGCCAGTTCCCTCCAGGAATTGCACAATTTTGGCTGCCAAGATCCTGGCCAGTTCCTCCAAAAAATTGCACAATTTCTATCTACCAAGCCTTCTCGCAGCCCGGCTTGTTCCTCCAAAAACGTTTTGCAGTTTTTGCTGCAAAGCCCCGTTGCCACTCATTATGAAAACTACACATATTTTTCCCACCTAGCCTTCCTGCAGCCTAGACTGTTCCTCTCAAAAACTACACAGTTTTTTCCTCCAGCTGTGTTAGGGTCCCACCCTAACCCCCTTATTCATGTCATGGGATCACGTCATAGTCAAGAGTCAATAAAGCCCATATTAATATTTGTAAGTGGTTAACCCGCAATTAATGAAGGGACCACAATTAGTTGCAAATGGGCCGTAGTATTAAATAAAGGGTAAATGGGCGGTAGTATTAGATAGATGGTATTAATAAAACCCACAGTATTAGCCCGTGGTATTGCATGTATGAGTCATATATAAAGGATAGAGACTCCCTGCGAGGGGATCATGTCTTGTTTTGTAATCGAGCTCTGCTCTACTGGAGGTTGCCCCCTCGAAGAGGCCTGTGAACATTTCTCTCTGAGTAATAAAATCATTGCTATTCTGTGTTCTGGGTATATTTTCTTCGCATATTCTCTGATCTGGGTATTTTTCTCGCATATTCTCTATTCGGATTGCTTTGCAGGTTAAGAAGCATAACAAGTGGTATCAAAGCACTTTCCAGGGCTCGGTGGGATCTCCAAATTTTAGCGAATTTTTTTTTTGGCTAGAGACGTTTTTTGGCATCTTTAAACCACGGGATCTGTCGTTGAGCGCATAAACCTGTGGATTTGGGGAGGCATGCACCCAGGAAATACAAGAGGTGGTCACGTCTGTTGGACTCCCTTGTAACCCCTGTGGGTACCCCTTCGAGTAGTAGCGCATTAGACAGAACCATGCACGGACTATCTTCCACGTACCCTCTGGGTATATAGGAAGCCCCATAGCTACCCTGAAGCCTCGCCATAGATAAACTTTCAGCCGTCTTGTGGCTACAGTACACTGAGAACAGCACTTGGAGAGATTACTCGCCCATACGATAGGGTAGTCGGGTTGTACGGCCAAGGGTACGGTCGATCCTCCTTAGTTAGAGCCCTGAAACATTGGGCCGAGTACTACTGTCAGACCCTTATGTATATTGCGATCTGTAGCACCTGACACTCCTCAAGACCATAGTTCCCTTTCTATTGGGGGATCGCACATCATCTATTCCAGATCAGGGAGTGCAGCAGCAGCAGACATCAGTCCCGCAGCACTATCCGATCAGCAGCAGTAGTGATCCACGATCCAGATCTCTCAGATCCACCAGATCAGAGTAGTGGTGAAGGGTTCCTGTGCCTGGCTATAATTTTCGCAGGACTTTTGGCGGCAGTGACATTTTTAGGATTTGACAACTGCAGTATTGATCAAGAAGGAGTAAAACTCCGTTAGGAGTTTTCTGAAAAAAAAAAAAAAGTCTGAGATCTTCCGAAGCACTTATTTGTGATCTAGCCCATTAGCATCAGGACAATGAGCTGAGCACGGTGGTACCATTCAATTTCTGCACAAAAAAAATAAAAAATAAAAAAATTTGCGGTCCCAATTTTTCAGCAAGTTGGTGTATGGTAGCAACTAGAGCTTAAGCAATGGCCAATGAAAGACTAGACAAACTTGAAACAAATATGAGTGAGCTCAACACTAAGTTTGACAAACTACCTAGCATGGTACTGCAAGCACTCGATAAGGGCAAGGAGCCATCTCTCGAGGACCACTATAATGACCATGAGGGTGAGTCTAGCCACTCTCCTCACGCATGGCGCACCCAGCCACCACCCAACAGAAATCTCCCACTCAGTCAGCGACCTCCCAAGTTGGATATGCAGAAATTTGACGGTTCTAACTCGTCCGCATGGATAGCACAAATGGAGTAGTATTTCGAATTAAATCGTCTCGATGAAGAGTGGACTAAGATTAGAGAGGCGACCATGTACTTGGACAGTCAACGATGGAAATGGGCGTTATGGCATCAGCGTCGCAATGCACCTTTTTCGAGCTGGGCCCAATTTACCAAAGCTCTTCGAGATCGCTTTGAATAAGGAGACTCCTTTTTGGGCAGTCTCACTAAGCTCCGACAGACGGGTACAATGGATGAATATATCACCGCTTTTGAAGCCTTAGCCTTCCGCACTCAGCATCTCTCTGATGAGTTCTACAAGAAATGTTTTATCAGTGGTCTTAAAGAATCCATCAAAGCTCAAGTTCTACTCCACCACCCTCCCACATGGTCGGAAGCTTTCCAGGTAGCCCGAAAAGTGGAACGTGCGATAACAGCCCAATACAGCCGCCCCAATTTCCCCACTAAAGGTCGTCCCCCACAAGCTCATACCACGACTCAGACACTTAAGGTCCAAAAGGTATCACCTCAAGAAATGGTTGAGAGAAGGAAGCAAGGACTATGTCACTACTGTGATGAAAAATATTCCCTGGCCATAAATGTAAGGAGCCCAAGCTTTTTCAAATTGATGCCACTGACTACAGCTCCACTGAGGAAGATCCACCTCTTGAGGAACAGGAGGCGATAGAAGAAGACACCCAAAAGGAGATTGTCTCTGAAGACCCAGTTATTTCGCTCAATCCATTGGCAGGCATCTCTTCCCCTCAAACTCTCAAAATCAGGTGCTTTCTCAAACATCGCCCAGTCATAGTCTTGATTGATAGTGGAAGTACCCATAATTTCATCCATCAAAAAATCACAGAAGCAGCACATTGTTTTGTATGGGCAGTCTATAACTTCCAGGTCCAAATTGCAGATGGGGGCACAATGAAATGTGAAGGCCGTTGTGAAAATGTCAAACTTCAAATGGGGGAATTATCATTTGAAAACCCACATGTTTGCCCTACACATGGGGAGATGCGACATTGTCCTAGGTGCTGAGTGGCTCCGCACCCTTGGGCCAATCACAATGGATTTCCAGGAGTTATATATGAGTTTTAAGCAGAACAACTCCACACATACCCTCCGTGGCCTCCAGGCGGGAGCACCCTCTATCATCAGCTCACATCGGATGGAAAAATTGTTAAAGAAGGGCCATCATGGAGTAGTAGCGCAATTTAATGCCATCCAGGTAGTCGAAACCAGACCTCTGCCAATTCATCCTGAGATGCAGCAGCTTTTAAATACCCATCAAATGGTCTTTGACAAGCCTCATGAGCTTCCACCCTCGCGAGGGGAACATGATCATAGCATCACCTTGGTTCCAGGGGCTCAACCCCCAAATGTGCGGCCATACAGATATCCATTCACTCAAAAGAATGAAATAGAAAAAATCATCAAGGAATTGTTGGAAGCAGGTGTCATTCGTCCCAGCATTAGTCCTTATTCATCCCCAGTGGTCATGGTCCTCAACAAAGATGGGGAGTGGCGGATGTGTCCCGACTTCAGGGCCCTCAACAAGTTAACAGTCAAAGATAAATTTCCCATTCTGGTGGTTGACAATTTGCTGGACGAACTCAATGGGGCCCAATTCTTCACCAAGTTGGATCTTCGCTCCAGCTACCACCAAATTCGCATGAAGGAAGTCGACATTCCCAAGACGGCTTTCAGAACTCATGAAGGCCATTATGAGTTCCTGGTCATGCCATTTGGTCTCTGTAATGCCCCTTCTACTTTTTCAGAGTCTTATGAATCACATCCTCAAACCATATCTCAGAAGATTTGTCCTTGTCTTCTTCGATGACATTCTCATCTATAGTGGCACCTGGGCAGCACATCTTCAGCATGTCGATCTACTATTGCAACTGCTCTGCAAGCATAAATGATTTGTCAAGATGTCTAAGTGTGCGTTTGGCATGGAAGAAGTTGAGTATTTGGGCCACATTGTGGGGCGTGAAGGTGTCAAGGTGGACCCCAAAAAGATCCAGGCAATGCAAGAATGGCCTCAATCGAAGACATTGAAGAGATTGAGAGGTTTTTTGGGTCTCACAGGCTATTATCGTAAATTTTTCCGCAACTATGGCCGCATAGCGAAGCCCCTCACTCAACTCCTCAAGAAGAATTCCTTCTTCTGGACCGAGGAAGCACAACAGGCATTTACCGCGCTCAAAAACGCCATGTGTACCACCCCAGTCTTAGCCCTACCGGACTTCACCAAATCATTGTCATTGAATGTGATGCCTCGGGAACAGGTATTGGAGCGGTTTTAATGCAGGAAGGGCGCCCATTGGCCTTCACCAGTCAACAACCAAGTGGGAAGAATCTGGGCCAATCCACCTACGAGAAGGAAATGATGGCCATCTTACATGCAGTAGAGACCTGGCGACCTTACTTGTTGG
>APFE031509755.1:304894-398120 GCA_000404065.3 Pinus taeda | reverse complement strand
TTGGGTGGCTGTGGCAGTAACCAATAAGGAGAGCACCGAGATGACATGTAGAATTGACAAAACTAAAAGAGGAAGGACTAGCTCATAAGGTAAGGTCACATGCAATTGTAAAATGTAAGCGTCGAAGA
The DNA here is from genome assembly GCA_000404065.3 of Pinus taeda. Lineage (NCBI taxonomy): Eukaryota > Viridiplantae > Streptophyta > Pinopsida > Pinales > Pinaceae > Pinus > Pinus taeda. The sequence continues at coordinate 397,992 of APFE031509755.1, read as the reverse complement.
CTAAATTCAATTGCAAAGTGTTGTCCCGCGAGGAGCCGAGTTAAAGAGAAGGGCTTAAGGAGGATTGGACTTGCACATGCATATACGAGCTTGGCTCTGGTGGCTATTACAAAGAAGAAGGGTCTTGTATTGCAATTTATCTATAGCATGCTTGTTTTATAGTGAAGGTCAAAGACATCATGGTTTTGTTTATAGTTTGGGCCACACATGTTTATATATGTATGGAAAGCTTGTGGCTCTAGTGTATAGTTAAAAGCTCTTGAATCTAGTGGATTTTGAACATGTTTTATATACCCATAATATTTAATTAAGGCAAGTGTAAAACAATTAAGACAAGGGTTTATTTCATGGGGTTAATTTAGGGAAGCACCTTTCATATTCAAAATTTAGGGAGTGTTAGTTAGATCCTAGCCGAGCCTACATAAAAAGTGGTATCAAAGCAGGTTTTAAACCTGCTTGTTTGAATCATTAAAGAAAAAGTGGCAATACTATGAGAAAACCAAAAAATGAGATATTAGCAGAGGAGTTGTGGAGAAAGAGTTATGGTAGGATCATATTGTGGGAGTCTGAAAGAGGTAAATTTTCTTTTGATTTTCAATTCATATTGAGTTGACGATTGATGACCTTGGGATGAAATTTTGAGGAAGAGAACTGGATATTTTGGGAGGGTGGTAGAGCATGATGTTCTTGAGTCGAGATATCACTGAAGGATTAGACAACAGACGTAGAGCTAGCAAAGGATTGAAGTTTGCTTTTTAAATTTGAGGTGATTGTAGGAGGATGAAAGAGATAATGAGATCTTGAGGAGAATTTTTATGAAGAGAAAAAAGAATAAGTGCTTGGGAGGAGAATTTGTTCAAAGGAGTGGACCAAAAGGAATATTGTTGAGAATAAGATATTGATAAAAATATTATAACATATTTATGATGTTTTGTGTTAACTCTGGTCATGAAGAATTGTGCTTGTAGGTAGTAGAGAAGAAGATTGGTAGCAACCCATGAGACAAGGAAAGAGGGAGCAAGCACAGATCTCAAGTGGAGGAATTGTGATAGAACCCTAGCAGCAAGGTGAAACTGCTAAAGAGAGGATAGTATATTTCTCAAAGATAAGAGATAGGAGAGGTGCAGATGAAGTTGCAAAACTGAACAACTTTGAAAGCTGAGGAGAAGAGGTGCTCGGGAAGAGGTTCTGCTGCAAAGAACTAGAAGAAGACAACTTTTGATAGTTGAGGTTGAGTGGAAGTTGCAAAAGGTAGTTCTGCAGTGAGTGTGGGTAGAATTTCGAAGAACAAGAGAAGAGAAGGATACCAAGAGGATAACTTGGTATTGTGGAGAGTGGCAAACTTGTTACAAGATTAAGGAGGCTTGTTGCAGCTCACAGGTGAAAAAGGAGAGTCCACAAGAAGGAAAGATAAATGTGGTTATTGATAGTCATGTTAAGAGTTCAAAGAGGAGAAGTCACAATCAGATGAAGATGAATGCCAAACCAGTGGAATAAAGACGATGAGTGATGAGGAAATTAAGAAGGAGATGGTTGAGTTAAGTGTAGAACTCAATCATTTGAAACAATTGCTATAAGAAGGCCAGGAAGACTAGCGATATGGCTAGACAATGAAAAATAAGGTGAGATGGAATCCATTTCAAAGGAATCTAAGGTAAAGGATGTATGACAAGGTTAAGGAAGAACTCGGAGAAAATGAGTATAAAATTATTGTTTTTAACAAAGTTTATTTCTTGATGCAGGAGAAGCCAAAAATGTTGAGAAATAATTTATAGAGAAATCGATGGACTATGGGATTAGTTCGGATCAGGATGAATATGAGGAATCTAAGGCATTGAAAGAAGAGATTTATGTTTTTGAAAATGATACTTTTTGTATGATTGCAGGTTTGGTAGGGTATGATCACCACTTAAATGATGTGTTTATGCAGGTTGATGAAGAAATGAGCCTTATAGAAGAGATGGTTGAGATGACAAATTTTATGAGCATGTGTCTATTAACCTTGAAGTTGATGGATTTGATGGGAAGTTGTTATGACATAATAGATTGAAGAAGAACATACCTTAATTTGTATTTTATAGAAAGATGAAATCAAAATCATCTCATAGAAATTATGCAAGTGCAAAAGATGGAATAACATCAAAAGGTAGAGTATTACTTCATGAAGACATGCATGGGAATATTTCAATACTAATTGAAAGTCTCATGTTAGAGGAAGAATGATGATATAAAAATGAGGTCGAACTTTTGGAGGAGTGGCTGACAGAAGATCCAAACAATAGATATTGTATGGAGGACATGTGTACAATTAAAAGTGATTTTGTTGAATTGTACAAGGACTTGAATTTCTTGGAGGAGAGGATAAAAAACCATAGGCTGCATATATAGCTTGCAAAATTAGAGTTATATGAAATTGCATTAAAAACAATGAGGAGGGATCTGCAAAATGTGATCAATGGATTGAAAAGAGTCTTATAACTCTTATAATGGAAGAGGATGTGTAAGAGTTTGAAGACAATGACAACAACGAAGTTCAGCGAAAGATAGATGCTAATAAAGTAACTGAGGAATTGTGGATGGCAATGAGAAAGAAATCTAGGAGAAGATACTACAAATAGAGGAGGATAGACAACAAGAAAGTGATGTTGACTGAAGAAATTTGCATCAACAAGGCAATGGGGCAACAATAGCATAAAGTGTGGAAGTCTAGAGAATTAAAGACAACAGAGAAACAACTAGGCAACATAGTATATAAGAATCTCCAAACTAAGGTTTGGGACCTAGGAAGACAACATCAACATATGAAAGCACATGGTTAGGAGACCATGTTTTTTTTCACCTTAGGAGTATGATGTAGGAGCATCTTACATCCAAGTCAAAATGCATTTTGACTAGACTTGAGTGTTTTTGCATTTTCAAGGGAGTTGGTTCCTAATTGAGTGTAATTGTTAAATTATTTATATTTTCTATGTTTTTAAGAGAGATTGTGAATACTGTAATTAAATATACTTATAAGGAGAGATCTAGAGAATATTAAGTAAGTTAGAGAGATTTTAGATTTAGTCAGATCCCTTAGAGGATGCATGGATCTAGAGGGTACTAGAATAGAGGTTTATTGAGGATTTTGTGGATATGAATTGATTGTAGTTTAAAATATTCTTTCATATAATTATGTAAAATGAGAAAAAAGGGTACGATGTAGAATAAGTGAGTGAGGGAGGAGGTCGAGATGGCCAGAAGTGAAGGCTAAATATGGCCATCAGGCCAAGAGGGGAAATTAATGTAAATCCGGCCAAGGAGAGGGATTTTCTCTAATTTTGTACAAATAATGTGATTTAATAGATGAATACTTTGTTTTGAGTGTTGAAATAATTTTTGTAGATACCTTGTTCTGTTCAATGGAATCATTGTATGAATCAAGTGCATTGCAGGTGTAATTCAAGCTTAGGAGGGTTTGCACTTAAAGTGAGTGAAAAAGAGTACAAAAGGGTTGTAAAATTGCTTAAAGCTCAAAAGGAACAACGTTCAAGAACGCAAGTTAAATACAAAGGAATTGATTGCACATAGGAGGCACACATCCTTTGTAGTAAGGTTGAAGTCGAATGAACAAATAGAGTGACGATCCAAAGAAATGAGAGTTGTGCAACATACGAATTACAGAGGAGTTAGTCGGAGGATCGAAACTTGTGTTAAGGCTTGCGAATAGAAGATAAGTAGAATAGAAGAGTTGAATACAAAAAGTGACAAGATTAGAGCATAAAGGGATGGGACTAAATTTATTAAATCCTGAAGAAGTTGTTGAATGACCAAGATTACAGTAACATGAAGGGAGTCTGAAAGTTGATGAAAATGATCTCCATGTCTTGGAATATGTTACTTGGACAATTAAAGAAGTGTGTAGCAGTAAAAGGAGAAACTAGGCTGACTAAGCATTAGGTTGACACGTGAAGTCTAGTGGTGTGTAAGTGTTGGGGTGAACTGGATTTGACATATTGGAGTCAGAAGTCTTTAAAAATGTATGGTTAATTAAAGTGTGGGGTGATGTGTCCCAAAAGCCTTCCCCCGAATGAAAAAGTAGTAGCACGTGAAGAAGAACATCAAGATGAGGTAAGCAATGGGATGACGAGTCCTGGAAGGTCAACACAATGAAGAGGTCAAAGTTTGGGGACATTAAGTGATGGAGGTCGAGATCGGTTGACGACGAAAAATATCTTTGTTACCCAGAGTCTTTCTGTCGGAAGGAAAGTGTTTGCACACATTATTGGAAGGAGTGGGATGACAAGGACAAGGCGGATGTGGAAGTCAAACAATAAGGAGAGCATTAGGATGACATGTAGAAGCAACAAAACTAAAAGAGTAGGGAACCTGTCATGAGGTAAGGTCACATGCTATTGTGAAGTGTAAGTGTTGAAGACTAAAGTCAATTGTGAAGTGTTGTTCTACTGAGATCCAAGTTAAAGAGAAGGTATTAAGGAGGATTGGACCTATGCATGCATATATGAGCTTGGATTCAGTGGCTATTATAAAGAAAAATGGGCTTGCATCATAATTTCTCTCCTGCGCACTTGTTTTATTGTCAAGGTCAAATCCATAGTGGTTCTATTTATAGTTTGGGAAGTGCAAGTTTATATATATGAAGAGCTTGTCGCTCCAGTGGTATAACTAAAAGCTCTTGAATCTGGTGGTTTTTGAAGGGATTTATGTACGCTTAATATTTAACTAAGGTGGGTTTAAAATCATTAAGACAATGATTTATTTCCTGGGATTAATTGAGGGAAGCACTTGTCAAATTCAAAATTTTGGAAGTCTTGATCAAATCCTAGCTGAACCTGAATCACATAAAATAATTAAAAAGTAATTAATACAAATTAACAAACCTAGAATAATTAAAAAGTAATTAATACAAATTAACAAACCTAGAAAAGACAAAAATAGAAAGAAGTTCTACCTATATATTCAAAAGTATACTCACTAAATTAATATATTGTGTCTGGACCATGCATGAAAACCAAGATAACTGTAATAATATGTATATTAAAGAGAATGCTATTGATCTTCAAACACATTTTTAAAATAAATTAATTAATGAAATAATAAATATATAATTTAAAATCTATATATAGAACAAAAGCTAACTCTAAAAATCAATTGATTATTCTCAAGAATATGCTATAATATAAAGAATACGATAATATAACACTCCATGTAAATTTAAACCCTTGAAAAAAAAACCATGTTTTCTAATTTGCATGTAATGTTTGAATTAAGATTATATCTATTTGTTTTACACATTGGTGTTATTAGATAATTTGATGATGAAAGTCATCATCGAAAATAAATGATTGAAAATTGTTTCTTTTAAAGAAATAACAAATAGTGAATGGGAGATCTACCGAGGGTTGGCTTATGATAACCCCTAGCAAGTAGTATAAAACAAAATAATCTAAAACAAATTGCCAACAAAGAAATGTTTAAACTTGAACAAATCCTAAAGTATATTTGGAAGAAAGAGTCCTTGCTTTCAATAGAGTTAATTTCTATCCGAACAGAAATATTTTATATGAAATATAAGGGTTCAGAATTTGTATTTTGCATGAAATTTAGGTCAATATAGTTGATTTTACCTTAAGAAAAACCCTAAAATAAGTAGTATTAACTACCAATTGCATTGCTTGAGCATCCATATAATTTTTTCACCTAAAACTGGACTATCCAGAGGATACTCATCAACAAAAGTCAATAAATGATATATTTCACACATAATATTCTCTAACATTTTGAATTCCGTTCATCCAATATAACTTGATCTATGAAACATATAAATGTAAAATGGATATTAAATACTACATAATTAAACCTCATTTCGAAGCTATAAATATAAAATAGATATTATATGTTGCATAATTAAACCTCATTTCTTAGATTTTGAAATATATAAATATGTAGGCATTAGGGGAGGGATGCAAGTTGTTGCATGCCTCCCTGCGACATTGGAAAATGACCACCTCATCATCTCATTAACTATACGACACATTTCCAATGCATCATCCCACATGTTGTCATAGTTGGGGAATTAACTCTAGCCTCGTTTCTGTGTTTTTCCTCGTTGGATAGGGTTTAGGGTATACTGCGTTTGGAAGGTTGTGTTATTTTTCTTGGGGCCAATGTGTGGGTGTTCTGTTGCCTTGATTGTTGTTTGATCGACGCCCTAATGTTGGTAAACAAACACTTTTTGATTACACTCGACTGGTTTCTTTGCTGCGATAAGTGGTTTTTGTGCTGAAAGAAGTGGTTTGTAGGGGGTTCAAGGGTTCAGTTGTTTTCATTTTGGGTTTCAGTTTTTATGCCTCATTGCTCCATGGCTATGGCACAACAGTGCTTGGTACAATCATATGCTTTTAACCCAGCCCCAGATTTCAGTCGATCAACAACGGACATGGTGGACATGGGGTTTTCACACTCTAGTCAGTTCTTTTGAGGGTAAGTTCTCTTACCTGTGAAATTTTTAGGCATTTTCAATCATTTTTTGAATTTATTTTTGACACCTTTGTGATTTTTGTTGCAGGTAAGCTAGGTTGGGATGCAGGTGAGGTGTGGCGAGGTTTTGAGTTCTTCAACACTAATGCATCGAGGTTTGTGTGGCTCGGTGGCTTCGTTGATGGATGTTTGACATGATTCCATTCCTATTAGCTGCTAACTATGTGTTTGTAAACACATTCAAATCATGGGAAGGCTGTGCCCTTTGGTTTTTTTTATGCTTATGGTTCACTACAAATTTTTCTTAGGGTTCACTGCAAATTTTTCTTGGGGTTCATTGTAAATTTTGCTATGTTTTTATGCTTAGGGTTCACTGTAATTTTTCTTGGGGTTCGTGTAAATTTTGCAGGATTTTTTTGCATGGGTTCATTGTAAATTCTGCTGAGGTTTCACTGTTATTTTTTCTTTGGGTTCACTGTAATTTTTCTAGGTTTTTTATGCTCGAGGTTCACTACAACTTTTGCAGGGTTTTTCTACTTGTGGGTCACTGTAAATTTGAGAGACCTTCATATTTTGAGCTAGATGATTGAAGAACAAGAGTCCTTTTGAGCCTGAAAACCTTCTTTGTCGACATTCCATGGCCCTCACCTTGGGAAAAAAATAAAGATATAAAAGAGCTACTTTTGATCATTAAGGTAGTTTGAGAGGACTTGTTTATCAGTGGAATTAATTCCTTGGTAGGGTGGTTTGGATATTCCCATCTTTCAAGTGATTTTTCCTGACCCAAAATTTGTATGTGCAAAAAACTTGTTAAATTTATAATGTATTGAATTTATAGAATTTACAATGTATTGAATTCTGTGCCTATAAATTTGTCCTTGCTAGATTGGTTTGGTTATTCCCATCTTTTGGATGCCCATCAATGGGCGCAAAAACTAAATAAACAACCCCACTCACTCAAATAATGAATAAAATGAAACAAGTGAATTTAATAATCCCTAATCACAAATAGTAGATTTATAGTATCCACAGCTTGGTCTTCTTGGAAGAGGACAATTTTTTTATATATATCCTAAATTCAATTCTTTGGGGGTTTATATACTGCTCAAGGTTGTTCATTTGATCTTTTAAAATTTGTCGAAACCCCCACCCATAGGTATTAATTGGGCCCTAATCCAGTGCACATTTTATGATTACTTCCATCTCACTAGGAATATTTTGGGGTTCACCTTCGTCTGTCATCTTGGGTTGATTATAGTTCAGTGAGGGTGGGGTAGAGTATAGCCACTTTGCTCAATTTTCATTTACATAAATAACGTTTTGATTCGATACGAGGCATAATCATCAAATCCGTTAAGAAAAAGCATCGCAGTTGTTTAGCAGCTTCATATTTCTATCTCCTTGTTGAAGGCTTGTATTTGAAAAACCAGCCTTAGAGAGGGGCCTTGATATTAAATCTCCTTACAATTAACTTATGCTTGAAAATATAGAAATTTATACAGACAAGGTGTAGCTCAAATTAGGTTGTAGTCTTTCTCAACAATTTAATCTACATTTCACACTCATATTTAATCCACTTGTTTTTCTTGATTTTGAATCATGATATACGTTTCAATTGACTATTAAGTATTGACATGAGTTGGGGAGTTAAAAACACCCCTGGGTAAACAAATTTTCTTAATTTGTAATACTAAAGAAGTTGAGGATGAGTTCCATTTTGAGTTTGTGACTTTTCAACATGCCCAGATTCTTGTAGGATTCTTTCTTGTCATCCACTATGTTTTTCCCACATTTTCTTCTCTGGTCATAACAAGACAATTGTCAATCTATTTGATTAAAAAGTTTTGAATATGTTTGATTTAATGGAGTCATGGAAAATCAAGTTTTTTAATAGATTGTGTTGTATTCTTTCTTATCTTCCACTGTGTTTTGATCACATTTTCTTCTCTAGTAATAGCAAGACAATTGTGAATTTGTTTGATTAAAAAATGTTGAATTTGTTTGATTTAATGTAGTCATGACAGATCCAAAAAATTGAATTGAGTTGTGTGGTATTCTCTCTTTTCTTCCACTGCATTTTCCTCATTTTCTTCTTTGGCCATAACAGGACAATTGTGAATTTGTTTGATTTAAGAATTTTGAATTAATTTTTTATTCAATGCACTCACAATGTTTATAATTAACCCAATTTCAATGGAAGCAGAGGTATCCCCTATAAGAATTGTCAAATGGAATTGAATGCATTTTCAATTTGTAATAGTGAGGGAGAAATTAGGAGGTTGAAAAAGACCACCAAATTAAATGGAGTCATGATTTTTGCATCGACCAAAATTGTTTACTATTACTGTTCATTGTTTTATGGAGTTTTCAAATTATAAAAAGTAAGTTGTTCATGATTCCATTATTCCTTCATTTGTCATTTATTCAAAAACTCAGAGAAAAATGTGATGTTGTGGATAATTTTGTATGTAAAGGCAGAACAAAAATTCCATTTGCATTCTTAGCTAGGATTTCTCCATTCAAATAGACTATGAATGTTGCTTCTAAAGTGGCTTTTGATTACAATTCTACAAATAATATGGAATAAAACGACCTAGATTATAAGCCAAAATCCTGATGTGACAAGAAAAAGAGGAAATCCATCCAAAATCCACATCATAATGTGGTTACAACAAAAAACATATCACACCCTTATTCTTGATGGGCTCCAAAATCTTCAGTGCCCAAACTTTTTGTTTCCCTGCTTGATCCAAGTAGGTTGTCCTACCTAATGGTGGTTGGTTAGGATGTGTTGTGTTGTTTCCATATGATTGAGTCCAATTTTCCCCTTGTAGTCATGAAGGAATTGAGTACCCATAACTCACACTTTCACTACTAACCCCTACATTAAGTGGAGGTGTCTGATAAGCATACATAGGATTGACTCCTACACTGGTAGGAATATAGAAAGTGGGTAAACCCCCATTCTGATATTGAGGTACTTAAATTTTTATTAGGTCTTGGAATTATGGTGTATTATCTACAATTTGGTCTAATGTGGTTGAGATCATCCTAGCTTCATTAATTGTGCTTACATCATTGTCAATGATTATCCCTTATTCTCTTTGAAGTATTTGTTGAGGATTTATTTCTTCCTTTACCTACCTTGGAATTTGTTTTTTATGGTCCTTCTCCTGCCTTACTTTCTCTCTTTCAAGCATTTCCTCTACTCGAAGTTGTGTTGCAACAATCCTTGCTTCCTTCTTTCCTTAGCTAAATCATTCTTTTTCTTTTTTAATTCTTGAATGTCAAGTTTGTTTTTTTCAGAATCAACTACTAGGGCTATATAGTCTTTTAAGGTGAGTAACTATGAAATTTGGCCGAAATGAAGACTACATAGTGCTCCATGCTTTTTTTTCATTGACACTATCTCTATTGGTAGCTTTAGAAACTAAGTAAGTAACTTCTCATTCCCTGCCAACTACATGTCATTGACACTTTCCTTTCAATATCCGAGACAAGTTATTGAATTATATTGTTCTCTTCATATGATTCCTAATTATGTGCACTATCTTATTCCATTGATCTATTGTCCACAAAAAAATGAACAATTTCATTGTTCAATTTTGTTGGTTGTGAAGGCATGTTCATGCTTTCTTCATTGGTTCTTGAGACACCATGTTTGTTTATATTCATCATGGCTTTTGCTAGCCGTGATGGTGGGGTTATTTTTCTTGGAAATGTCAATTGGTCATTGTTTCTTCCTAGTGAAATATCAATAATGACGTTTTCAACCACATTATCATTGTTAGTTGCATGATCAACATAGTCATTAAGAGTATCAACAACTGAAGTTCCATGTGCTTCAATTTGTAGAAAAACCTCCATGTTACTACCAATTGGTCCATGATAGTATTTTGTTTCACTTACCTATTCATCATCATCACCATATAAGTGTCCTTCAAATAGGGAAATTATGTTATCAATTGCAACTGCATCTTCTTGTTCATCCACTTCTTCTTGAATTTCAACATATTCTTTGACGTGCCCTTCTTCTTGACCATTTACATGAAACGTGTGGCTACAACCAGTATCATACATCAGAGCATCATAGTTGAGTGGCCATATTCCAATTCTCCTAAAGCAAACCTTGATATTTGATGGTTTGATATCCCTTTTAAATGCTTTACTTCCAAGATCTGCTAGCTCAAACCTTTTCACCTCAACCCCTAGATTATTAGCCATCCATGCAACTCACTCTGATCTGAAATAGTTCTTGAAAGGGCCAAACACACTAACAACAAGGGGTGGCAATTTGTGAGTGGTATGAGCAAGCAATTTTAACAGGTCAATGCCCAATCTTTTTTCCTCCTCAATTGTTTGAACAAAAATGTGGCTTCCATGACCATTTAAAATCAATGGGTCTCTATTCTCAGGTGAGACACCACCTAGAATATATGCAACAAAGTGACAAATACAATTAAAAAAAAAAATTCCTTAGTCATCCATGCATGGGCATGTGCAACCATGCATGCACCTGATTCATAGTTTTGTATATAGTTTTTCAGTTGATTTTTACCTTTGAATAGACAAAATCCCTGGATTGAAGCACTAATTGCATTGACACAACATAGAATAGTTATCCACTCCTTGCTCTTAGGAAAATATTTGGCACTTTTCAGCTCCCTCTCTTAGCAGTTACCCGCATGCCACAATTCCTTCCTTCCTATATTGTTTTGTCATTGTTCCATATATGGTTTTAAACATAAGAATACTTATTATATGCATAGAAATATTGTCATAGAACTTATACACAATTGTAGTGCATAAAGTTAAAGCTTTGTCTTTATCAAGGCCCTCGGTTGTACATAATACAAGGTCTGGATGCCTTTTTTTAAATCCAAACAACCATGATTTACTAGGAAACCCATTTTTGAATGGATTTGGCCTCCCCTGATAAATTTAAGCAACTGTGGATTTGAGTTGTATCAACTCTACCCCATGTCCCAATTGGGCCATCTCCTTACACCACTCAACCACCTTAGCCTCCTCTTCTTTAGTCATAACTGTGAGAGGCCCTCTACGTTTTGTATGAGTGAGCCCATTTATCCAATAAAGTATTGATGAGATAGGAATACCATGGATTTTGATAGATACCTGAACTAAATATCCATTAAACTTGAGGTCATCAATTGTAGCTAACATGTCTTCTTTTCTCCAGCCTCTTATAGAGTTGATCTTCTTAGTTGAACTTTCCCCTCAGACTATGGTTGATCGTGGCTCTGCGGTTGATGGTGGGACAACATCAGTCTCTACTGCATGGCCATCCTCAAAAACATTGCTGGGAGAATTGGTGACATTCACATCACCTGTTCCATCTGCATCCGATGAAGGGCATCGCAACTGGGAACCCCTGGTCACTCCCCTACCACTTCTCCTTGTACGAGAAACATAATGAAATCTTGCCATAGATGCAACTACCTACAGATTTATTGCATGGATTTATTTAACAATAATTGAAATTTTGCTTTCCTACAGACTATTAGTAATCATGCTTTCCTATAGGCAATTAACAATTCACAATAAAAAATAGAAACAATTTAATTTTTTTCATACATATGCCTTTTTGACAGTATCCTTGAAAAATAAAGCTACAAAAGGAATTTGTTGTGTGTATTCAACTATATCAGTGATTTTTTTTGATAACTTGTTTTCCCACTTAAAATACAAAGCCTTTATTTACACTTGGAAAATTACTGCTACTATGTTGAAATTGCCCTATAATAAAATGATGTAGACATTGGAGTAAATTCAAATAAAAAAAGAGACACCTGGTTCATTTCTAGTTAAGTTGTTGATCTCGTCTAGTTTTTTTTATAGATTGTTTTATGACTTAAATTGTTCAACCTTATGTCCATAAACACTGACTTTACCAACATGAAACTCAATCAACCATTTGATTTTTAATGGTTAGTGATTCTCATATTGTGGGAATGGTTCTTAGTTTACCAATATTTTTATTCCTAGAAATAACAATCTCCAGACATGAAGGAAGTTATAGAATTTCTTGCTAAAGAAAGTTAGCAGCTTAATAGAAGATGTAGGCATGAAGGAAGCTCTAGGATTGCCTTAGTAAAGGTTTAATTTCGCTGCTAATTTTCTTTAAAAATGTTGAGCCTCATGTCCATGAACATTGACTTTAAAAACAAAAAACTTGATCAATTTCTTTCTAATGGTTAGTGATTCTCCTATGTTTGGAATGGTTGTGTTTCATGCTATAGAAAATATTCATGTTTGAAAAAAACAACATAAATCTATGTTAGGTTGGGAATTAAACAGATGTGATTCCTAAAATTGAAATCTTGTTGGGCCTACAATTTTCTACATGCCTCTTAGCCTAGAGTCATCAACTCAAAACTTAGAGAGTGGTAGAAATGGAAAATTTATCTAGAGGTGGTGGAGGAGGTGTTCCAAGGTTAGCAACTCTCTCATAGAAAATTTTGTATGTTTTTAGATGGGGCCTCAAAAGGAAAAACAGGATGATGGTAGGTGTAGGAGGACCATTTTCAAAAAGTTTGTTTTGAATGGGGACGAGATAAGGAAAACAATAATCAAGCAGAGGAATTTGTTTTATATCAAGGGCTAAAGGTTCTTGATCCAAGGTAGTTAAGAGAGTTAATTTCCATTAGATATTTAGCAATGATCATTAAACTCATGCAGTAATATTCTTTGTCTAATGGAAATCTAGAAAGTATCACTTGTTGAATCTAGGAAGCAACCAACCACTTTGAATCCATTTGTTTTTCCAAGTCTTAGAGAAAGGAATCAATCAAGCTAAGTGTGTGGAAAATAAAGCCTCATCCCTAAGTTGTGGAACATTGAGGATAAAAGGAGGTATCCTTCTCCTCGGTTTCTTAATAAAATTTTTCAACTCTTAATCCAATGTTATAAATGCCATCATATGGCTAAGCCAAGTGGCCCGTTGAATTTAAGATGTAAGACTAGAATTCGAAATGCATTACAACCTCTATAACATTGCACAATTCAACCTTTATGCAGGGAAACTTTGTCAATTCATTTATATTGTAACCCCAAGGTATAAACACCCTTAATTCATTTCTAGTGTTATATCCTCAAAGGTGGTAATCTTGGAAACATCTCTCCCCAATCCATGTTCAATGAACTCTTGGAGTGTTTTACATCTTTGCTAGCTGAAAAGGTGAGTACCTGTGTCAATTTTTCAATTGTTCCTCTCTATTCTCTGGTTTCAAATTGGCATTGTAAGTGTGGTTCAATGAGGATAATATAGAGGATGACTTGAATTAGGGGATTCTTGGTAGTTTTATTTAGAGTTTAGAATGACTTGAATTAGGACGAGGCTTTTTTTTTGCAAATAACATGACCTCTATTTCACTACAACAGAAGAAAATCATGCTCAGGATGAAAATCATAGGAGTGGGCTTGCAAGTATAATGGAAACTTTGATGCAACATAAGAGACAAATTGAAAACTCGAGAGGCTAAGTTTTTTGTTCTACATCAACGGGTTTCAAATTTATCTAGGAGCCCTTAGTCAACCACCTCCAAAACTAGAATGTATATTAGTTCGAGTGTTGAAGAAAACAATGAGTATGAATTCCCTTTATTAAGTTTAGCTCTTCTCATGTTTTGTAAAGCTGGTATTTTTTGAGGTGTCTTTTTCAAGCTTTATACAAGCAGAAAATTTTGGACACACTCTGCAAAGGATAATATCACCTTTTGTATGGTAAATCGTCGTGTCTGTTAATGCCAATGACATTATTAGGGCCAATTGTAGTTTAGAGACCCATCATTTTGGGATACAAGAAATAAGTAAAGATTCCATATGATGGAACAAATTTTTTAGTTGAACCTATCCATGGCCACAATATATTTGTGTTGCCTTGATTTTTCACAACATTAATTATCTCTATATGTCGGTTCAGTTTTTTCTAAATATGATCTGATGCGCTTTGAATATTCACAAATTTCGAACATTAGTTCCAATCTCAGTAATCAAATCTATAACCTTCTTAAAGAATTCAGGGCCTATATTTTCATTGGAGTTCCATACCCTCCTCATATGAAAATGACACCTAAATTGCATACTGTTGGCTTTTATCTATAGTCAATCAAAATGATCTAATAACATTTAAAATAAATAAAACTAGTTTGTGTGGCTATTTGTAGAGAATTCAAATACAAATAGTATAAGCCTAGGTAAAATCATCGACATAGTTGTTGTAGTGGTTGTGTTGGTTCTTGGTATTATTAAGACATCCTTTTTTTCTTTGAAGCAAAAGGAAAACATTGATCAAAATGTTGAAATGCATATACCATTCATTACAATTTATTCTCTAGTTTACATAATCAAAATATTGGAAAATTTATTTAAGTTCCATCATTTAAATAAATTATAATATAGTCTCTATGGGAAATAAATTGTACAAAACCATAAATAAATAACCTGAATATACCGTGAAATGTTTTATGATGGTATGTCTCCAGTGTTGGTGAATAATTTGAATGTTACAAATGCAACTTTCGCAAGAGTTGAACTTATTTTATAGTTTTTTGCACTTGATTTTGATTGGTAGCAAGGACTAACATGGATTGCAATCAATTAAATTTGAATGTGTGCGATGGATTAATTTGGATATGATCCAATGGATGAGAATTTGTTATGGTTGATCCATGTGCTTTGATTTGATCCGTTTTAATGGGCAATTTAATGGTTTGGGCGTCATTTATTAAACATAGCGGGTTGAATTTTTGAATAACACAATAGTTATGACTAGCACAAATTAACTATTTATATGTGCATGTATGAATGTGCATTTGGGATACATAGCTTTAGTTTAGCTCAGTGGGGTTGAAGTGATGGATACTTTGTACTTATGGACTAGACCATTTTGGAAGGATTTATAGTTTTATTTGTATTATAGTTTGGACAAGATGTTGTGTGCTCTTGGTATTTAAAATACTATTTATGGACAGTTCTGGGCATAGTCTATATCTTGGGAAGTGGACACAACTTAAAATCTAATTGCACTTAATGTTATACAATTTTATTTAAAAGTTGGTTTCACATCTCTCAATTTCTGGTGGCTTGGGGGGACCAGTACTATAACAACTACTGGTCCCTACACAACATTAGACATCTCCCCCCTATTTACCAGAAATATTATAATATGATTTAGTTGATAATATATATTTATCCACAAAAATATTTTCGAAGGTTTTCAATCATATTTTTACAAAAGAGTGATTCTCCTTCACTCTAAGAAAATCTTCTCAGCCTTTGTGAATCTCCTTCACAATAACATTCTAGACCTCTCCTACAACTCTTTCAATGAGAGTTGTGGTATGACAAAAATTCAATGGCCTCGTATTCAAAATGTGTAGCAACAACAATAAAGAATTGGGGATGAGAAAATAAAATAACTTTACTATGGATAAACATTTTAACTCACTAATACAAATGCAAGAAGAGATAATCTAGAAAAATCATATTCTTAACCAACTTCTATACAATAAGGGCTGATTCGACCAAATTTTGCAACCTAGACCTTGACTTAATGCCATGAGGATCAAAGAAGAGTCAATCGTGGGCTTAAAACTCATTACCTACATGTTTACATTGAACTTACACAAACGAGACATGTCAACACATATTAATTTTGGGTCAAACATCAATTCCCCCAGTCAGGAATGAAGAGCGTCCATAACTACAATGCTAAGCATACAATCAAAGCCCTCCAACTTGCACTTGAAAGTAGCAATCTGCAAATTTTGAGGTTTCTAAGTAAATATTTTGGTAGTGATTCATAAGGCTTTGTTATAAATTTGATTTGATTGAATATGATGGATCACCAACTCAAAGGGCAATATATTAAGTGTAAGAGGAAAACAATAATGGCAAACTCTAAGTTTCCGACTCGTCCATTCATTATTCATAATTTCATGTCGCTACCATTACCTTTGCTTGTGCTTCTAACTTAAGATAGGTACCATATATTTTGATTGGTTAAATCCAAAATTGGACGTCAAAATGACAAGTTGTTGATCTACAAGACATGTCACGTTTGACAAGGAAAACTTTCCACTAGATTTCAAATACGTTATGGAATACGAAATATAGGATGTCAAATTCTAGGTTTGTAAGGAGGTATTGTATAAATATAACTAAATTGATATTTAGTAATATGCATGACTTATTCGGTAATAATGTAGTTCAAATTTTTCGATCTTTAAAAATAAAATTATGAATAATGTAATTTAATAATATTTTTTTAAAATTATTAAATGATGTAGATTTAATAAAGTTCACATATTTTCTTTTATTGTATATTACAATTTAATAGTTGAAATTAAAGTTTTTCAAATTGTTTTGTAGTTTTTTATCTCCGTTTTTATGTTGGAGTTACAAATATTTAGTTTTACTTGAATCTTCCACTTTTGTCCTCAACCTTACAAATAACATAGGTTTATTAATGTTTATCAGGTATTTAATTTGAAATCCAATTCAAAATAAAAATCCATAACATAGTTAGCATTGAAATCACAAACAAAATATATTTGTTTTCCTGAATTGATATGTCGCACTAATCTCAGTATTGAATATAATATCAATTTAATGTTATTTAAAGGTTCACTTTATGTTATATTTGTCTCTTTACAAATTATCAGCAGGTAAAGTGGCTTGATTTTCTTTGAATAAAAATCATGAGTCAATTTGCATTTGTAGATAGCAATGAGTGACGATTGCCCTTATTGTTGATTTGACAACTAAATTATGATAAATTATGATAAGTTTTCCCACTATTTGAAAAAATGATATATGTTTTAATATTATTATGATTTATCTATAACTAACATACTTTCAAAATAAAGAGAGAGAATTGTAAGTGAATTAGG
Organism: Pinus taeda; assembly: GCA_000404065.3. Taxonomy (NCBI): domain Eukaryota; kingdom Viridiplantae; phylum Streptophyta; class Pinopsida; order Pinales; family Pinaceae; genus Pinus; species Pinus taeda. The sequence continues at coordinate 380,602 of APFE031509755.1, read as the reverse complement.
GTGATTAAGTGTTATATTTTTCGAAAACAAAGTCCATTTTAGGAATGATTTATGGAGACCAGTAAATAAGATTTATTATATTAATTGGTGTATTTATTTTGAAAGATTTGTAATTTTAATTTAACTATTAATAATTAGTAGGTGGATGGTAAGGATTTAATCTCCATGTAATATTTTAGAATATTATTAATAGTTGTAAAAAATTAAAGGTTGATATTTATCTCCAAAAAAGTTATATTTTTTCTACCTTTTTAAATAAATTGATTAACTAAAAATAAGGTCATATGGACAAATTTCATATGGAATGATTTCAGGTTATTGAGCTTGTGGTATTGATAGTCCATGATATTGACCTATGGTATTGTAACAAAACCTATTTATAGGTTAAGAATGTGAGATTTATTATAAGTGTGTGTTTTGATGCTTATCATGAATTGATGTCTATTTTTCTTTACCAACCGTTTAATTTATATGACTACACTAGTTTATTTGTATGTGGATAATATTCATATGTTTCATGCAAATTAAAAGAAGCTCTCAATGAGCTCGTCAATAAGCGACTTATGGTGAAAAGATCTAATCAAGTGTTTGTTGATATATGAGACAATCTCTAAAGGCCTATTGGAATAGAAAGAAATTAAGAATCATTGTTATATCTTAATTATCTCTAATTTCTAAAAAAATCCAATTCATGTTGATTTTAATAATTAATTTAATAATATAGACAAATTTATGCTAGGAACATGTAGCTTTTCACAATATGTCATATTGTTTAAATAGTTGTCTTTTAAAATATGAATAGACTTACCTTTTATTATATCTATTTTTATTTTTTTCAAAATATTAATTTTTATAAATAGTTACAAACTTACTTTCTTTCTTTTATTTCTCTTTACTCATTAAAAACTAAAATCTATCTTATTGTAAAATAAGTGTATATGTCACATTGCAACTTTACCAAGTAGAAAAATAGATAAAAACATAACTCATCTATCCAATTTAAAAAGTGATATCTCATCATTGCTCTAGTAAATTTTGCATGGTTCCACTAATTTATACCATATAAAAAGGTAATTAATTCTTATAAATTTTAAAAACAACCAAACACTATCTACATATTATATTAGTCCCTATCACCTAATCTATTTTGATTAATCATATTTAAAATATTGTTATATAAATATTTGATTAATAATATTTGGAAATGTTATAAATATTGTTTTTTCTCAAGGAAAAATCGTAACTTTCATTAATATTTATGAAAATTATATGTTGTACATGCTTTATAAAAAGCATATATCAAAAACTGGTGGCAAGCCACATACTATAAACAAACTCTGTTACATCATTATAAACTATCCCATAAATATAAAAAATGATAATCTAAATACATAGGTCTGTAATAAGCAAATAAATGCTATCTTAATCCATATCCATCACATAATCAGGACTGATCATCCTGTTGTGTGTGCTAATCACCCAAATTCTATGAAAATACTGATAGAAATCATGTCCATTTTGTTCTTGTATCATCCATTGGTTGTATGGCTAGTGCGCTACCTCCTTAGAAAGTAGATCAGAAAGGTGGTTCCTCTCCCTGTGAATATGATGACATGAAATGATGTCAAATTGAGATTTTAATAATAAAACTTCATTCAATAGGTTTCACAGTGTGTACATGTTTCATAACAATTGTTGATTGAACCAATTGACGATAAGCTTAGAGTCTCCAAATATCTAAAGGTGCTTGCATAATTTTTCACGTGAGAAAGTGAGAAGGTGTTTTAGGCTGGATAGTTCAAAAAAGTTATTAATGCCTCATGCAAGTCCAATTTTTAGTTTGAAGTAGTGATCCTCTTGTATATATAAAATGGCAATGCCTCCACATCCATCATTTTGTGCAGATTCATCAAAAAATGCCCAAGGATAAGATTTGTCGATGGTCTCTGCTATGATAGTTTTGTGCGGTCGCTTGAGTGCATCCTCAAGTATCATGTGATATAAGGTGGATATATGTGCAAAGGTAATGTTCCAGTCGGGACTCTTCTCACGGAATATTAACATATTCTTGCAAATTCAAATACCTTTGCATATCAAAGGAGGGAGATTTCGAAGCTTGGTTGAGGTAGCTTGATTCCACCATGCTTCTCAAGCTGTTGTGATAGTTTGTCCAGTCTAGGTTAAATTTTTATTTAGGAGATTAAGCATATTATGCCAGAATGTGATAGTAGAGGGACAGTGTAAAAAAATATTATTAATGCTTTCTTCCACATTTCTGCAAAGGACACACTAGGAGGGGCCATGTAGAGATCGCTTCTATAGATTTTCACCTGTGGGTGCCTTGTTGCGCAATATAAACCACATAAATAGCTTTGCCTTTGGAGGGATTTTTAATTTCCAGAGAGGACACCATCACCATACCACATCAGGGGGCTGAAGTTTTGCATAAATGATCGAGTATCCATCCTTCAGGGAATATTTACTTTGTTGTGAGCAATCCCAAATAAGTTCATCATCTTTATCTAGAATTATAACATGTGATTCTGCTAGTGCTCTTATGTAGTTTGACCATTCTTGATCCCATTGTACATGAATGTGGAGGTGATGTGCCGATTTCCAAGCCTGAGAGAAGATAGAGGTATTTGTAGGGTCAACAATATGATTAATAGTAGTGATTCCATCTTGTTCTAAGAACTGAATGAGATTTGGAGATAATATGTGTGTATTTCTACTTCCACACTAGGGGTCCATTCCTATACAAACATAAATACCTGATTCGATCCTCAAGGCTAGACCATTTCTAATGTGATCTATAGAGTTGATAATGGCACACCACATCATAGATATATTTAACCTATTCTAAGTTGGTCTCCAAATCCATTCAGTGGGGCAAAGGGGCTGTGTCCATCTTTTGATCCTTTCTAAAGAAATCTGTAGTAGATTTGTTGTATTTTGGAGAGTATGCCCTTGGGTATCCAAGCAAGTGACATCCAGTATAATGGGATCTCTTCTAATATAGATTTGATGAGAATTAGGTGACCAAACCTAGAAATTCATCTGTGTTTCCAAGTGTTCACTGTATCTTCAATTTTGGCCACCAACTAGGACCAATCAACGATTTTTTATTTATTGGGATTGAGTCAAAAACCAAGATACTTGAGGCCATCTTCAAAGGATAGGGTAGTACAAGTAAATCCCTGAAGGGCATATTGTATTTCATGCTGAGAGCATCCCAACGTTTACAAGGTAGATTTCGAATGATTGTAGCACATCCTAGTGGCTTTGCAAAATAATTTGAGAAATTAATTGAAGACCAAAGAGTTGTTAATATCCCCGTTCAAGAAAATGAAAACATCATCGACGAATAGGAGATGAGATAGTACACAATTTTCTACAATTTTGATGCCCTTCAATTTTCCTTTGTTTTTTCATCAGTTAGTAGCCTACTCAGTCCTTCCATTACCAATAAGAAGAGTAGGGGTGATAAGGGCTGACCTTTCCTGAGCCCATGCTCAGCATCGAAGAAATTTGATGTAGAACCATTGACAAGAACAAAGTATGACACAGTAGATATACAACACATGATCCAATTGATGATAGTGATAGGGAATCCGAGGTGAGTTAGGAGCATCCGAATGTATAACTAGTTGGTTCTGTCAAAGGCCTTTACTAAGTCAATTTTAAGAATCATGCCCTTAATATGTTTGATATGCATGGAGTGGAGCCCTTCCTCTGTAATTCCAATTGAATCATGGATTTGTCGATTTTCCAGAAAAACAAACTGTTCTGGTGATATGTGATGGGAGAGTATAGGCTTAAGGTGATTGGAAATGATTTTGGAAATATTCTTATAGATGTAGTTGGAAAGAGATATGGATCTATAGTCATTGAAGGATCGAGGCAGATCAGATTTGGTAATGAGAGCAATGAAGGTAGATTCAAAGGCATCATACATGTGGTCATCCTAGATTCTTCCACTACAGGAAGAAGATCTTGTCCAAGTAATTCAAATAAAGTTAAATAGAATTCAATTGGACAGCCATCCAGGCCCAGGCTCTTGTCATTTTTGAACCATTTGAGCACAATTTCTAATTCCTCCATTAAGACAGGTGTTGTGACGGGGTCCCCTAATTCAATTTTGTTAAAATATTATAAGTCTCTGCATTTTGAGGAGTAGAGCGCGAGTAGCACAGGTCAAATAGGAGTCAAAGGGTTTTATGAAGGTCAAAACCCCTTATATTTTGGTATTATTTTGAGATCCTCGTTATACGGGAATAGTGTCCACATGGATGCTGCTATTCCCACTAATATGTGTGGCTATCTTAGAAACAAACAATCAAAGTCTACTGTTGATTCCTTTTATGAAAATAGATGAGAGGAGAACCAAGAGGGCCAACCTGAGTCTTGCGCTCGATTTCCTCTCCTTCTTGATAGAGTTTTGCCGCTTGCTCTTTGTCTGCTCAGCTTCAAAAGGACCTGTAGAATCACAACAACATACTACTATGCAAGAAACAAGGATCTAATTTCATAAATAATGCAGGATCAGATGTGCATTAACCATATACATGCATATATAAACAAGTACACAAGAATATGGAAGGAAACAAGAATAGCTTTATTCAGATGAAAAGTAGCAAGAAGATTACAGCCATGTGCTCTGACCCAGCATCATCCTTCAGCTAAGAAGCCCTTCCTCACCTCAAGAAAAACTAGATCACCTAACACTGTGAATGTACACCAGAATACCAACAGCACTTCTCTATAAGATACAAAATTCCAGCATCTGGATCTCTGTGAAGAGGGATCCATATATAGATGATTACAGAGAGGTGAGTCATCTTCTGGGATCTTGATTAGTGTCTTCCCTCTGATAGTTCCTACTTCCACTTGGAGAATGATGATCTCTTACTCATCCCTGGTCGAAAATGGAGAGGCAAGTGTCAGAGGGGAAGCTTCTGGAAGATTCCATGATTTTCCACCTCGCATTTTGGTCCCTGCCATTTGTCCATTCCCGACCATCACACCCTACAGAGGAGCAAAACAGTTTGCATCGCACCCTGTACATTGGGAAGGTGATATGCATCGCACCCTCTGCATGGAGCTTTCAGTATGGTCCAGTTTTGACCATTTATAAGCAGTTTTCAGTGGAGAACTTCTGGGAGATGATGTAATCAGTTGACCTTGTTCCTTTAGGCAGTGAAGCAACCCTTTTAGGGACTTAAGAGCCCTCATTTTATGGATATTTGTGATTGGGGTTGAAGTGCCCAAAAATGTCTATAACACTATTCCTAGAAGCCTTGGTTGGACAAACGCTCTCGAATCCCTTGGTGGGTTGAGTTACTATTCCTGGAAGCCCTAGTTGGAAAAACTCTCTAAAAGCCTAGAAAAAATTGTGGGTTTAGTTACTAGTCCTATAGCCTTTGTTGGAAAGGCTCCCTAGAGCCCGGAAACAGCCATGGGTTTAGTTATGAGTCCTAGAAGTCAGGCTGGGACAAATGCTCTAGAGCTCTAGAAAGCTTGGGTAGAGACAAATCTAATGATGGTTCTTGTGATGTATAACCATGAGCTGGAATCAATGTTTGATGGGTTGAGGTGGTTGGCATTTGTAAGCCCTGGATGGTTTTATTGATGGGTGAAAATGTGAAGTTGGGTTACACTTTTGTGAGAAACGCCCCTAAAAAATTCCCAACCTCATTTTTTGAACAAATTTTTTTTCGGTCGAACTTTTGGCTATTTAGACTAATGCGGATCATTAAGCAAAATTTTCACCAGAGTTGACAAGTTGACAAAAAAATAGTTCGGCAAAATAAATAGTTCGGCCAAAAATATTGTTCGACCAAGCTAGTTGTTCAGCCGAACTAGGTTTTTCAGCTAAATTATTTATTCTTCTGAAATATGTTTATATATATGTCGGGCCATACATTGTTATGAAGTTTTCCACTCTATTGATTTGTCTGTTTTGTGAAAGTTGAGTGTTGTGTGGTTTGTTGTTGAGCGTTGTTGTATGATCTGTTACCAATCGTTGTTGTGTGGTCTATTGCCAAGTGGTGAAAACAACCAAGTGATTAACACATTTTTTTTATGAATTTTTTAATGTAGTGAAATATTTTTTATGATATTTGTGTGATATTTTTTTAGCCTACTCGTCCACCTTCATCTCTGTAAGATTTCTCTCCTCATCCACCCTCGTCGCTGGAATATTTCTCTCCTCGTCCACCCTTGTGGCTGGAAGCTCTTCATCTAGACCAGGTAAGTCGCCATTGCCAGTAAATTATTTTAGTAGAGAATAAGCTCCTTGTATCCAGTAGGAAATGAAGCCAAGCATGAAAGGTTGTTGTTATGACCTCCATCATTGGCTCTGTTCATATCTCCTTTTTTTTATTTTCTTTTATACCAATTTTCTAATGGTAATGGAACCTTGTATTTTTCTTTTTTTTAATGATAATGGATGCCCCTTGTTCCTCCCATTTATACCACTGAAAAAATAACAATATCAAACAAACTTCCCTATGTTTTCCATAAAATCACTGTGAACGTAATCAATCTTAAATTATTCTCCTTTGTGAACCGTATGTGCCCATCCTTTTTCTAGCATCATAGGAACATCATTCATTGTTAGGTTGGGTCTTATGATTATAAAATCTCCACTTCTCATGACTCTGACCCAAAATACATCAACAAATAATATATGCAAGAGGATATCATTTGCATGATCTGTATAATAGTAAGAAACACACCTTGTTCTTTTGTCGTGTTGAAGATAAAGATCTAACATAATGTAAGCTTAATCTGATCTAAGTGATTAGGGAAACCTAAAACCCATTTTCATTACTATACAGGTAATGTTCAATCTTATGTAGAAGTGTGATGAGTACATGTAACTAATTATTGAAACAACGTATACAGCTAGTGTTACAATGGAACCAGTGAGCTTAATCATACAGGAAACATAGAACCATTATCATTGTTACTTATATTAGGTGAATAGCTCATATTACACAAAGGTATAAGCTTAGTTATGATATATGTCCCATGTATTGAATATCAGAACGTTGGTGATTAATGTACACAATAGATATCAGTTAGTAAGTTGTAAGTAAGTCGTGTTTGATTAGAGTTACAAGCTTATATCATCATAACCGGAACACAACATTCATGTACAAGCTCGCAATACACTCTGTGTCTGCTGGGATTTTAAATTCTAATCCATGTCCATCTTTTTCCTTTTCCATTCGGTGAAAAGGCTTCAGTAGTTGGCTCAGCCCTTCTACACTTATTCTGAGTTCTCCTAGAGAGGACAATCTCTGTTTATAAAACTAGATAAGAAATCCCAATACATCGTTCAAGCTTATAAGGGTTGAATTTATAATACAAATCTGGACAACAATCAAATTTACCTAAATCATTTGCATTGCCTTTAAAGGGCTTCATGGTATGCACCCATCCTTTTTTCCAGCATCAAAGCAACATCATTCATTGTTAGGTTGGGCCTTATGATTATATCATCTCCACTTCTCATGACTCTAACCCAAAATACATCAACAGAGAATATATGCAAGTGGATAATTCTTTTATTCTCCGTATAATAGTAAGAAACATCCCTTGTTCTTTTGTCATGCTAAAGATAAACCTCTAACATAATGTAAGCTTAATCTAATATAGGTGATTAAGGAAACCTAAAACCCCTATTCATTACTATATAGGTAATGAGAAGTGTGACGAGTACATGTAATTGATTATGGAAACAACATATACAACTAATGTTACAATAGAACCAATTAGCATTGCTTTGTCATCTATTTTTTATGTTTTAATTTTAATGTTATTGGGTTGCTAATTAGTGTGTTGGCATTGTTTTCTTATCCACTTATGGTGTTTTAATTTTAATGTTAATGTGTTGACTTATTCTACCTTGATTTATCTTGTAGAACAACCTTGATGATTCTTGGTAACATATTTTCCTTGCTTTTGTTGTTATATGTTCATTTATGATTTCTTTTTCATCATGTGTATTTCACTTTGCTTCCCTATTTTCTTAGAAAATGGGCCTTATAATCTTCCTAAGATGAGGCAGAATACACTTAATTGAAAGTTATTGTACTTGTTCTTTTCATGCAGTAGTTTCTTTTTGAGATACATATTTTTCATTTCTATTTTGTTGGGTGCATGAGGTTGAAGCTAAGTAGAGTGTTGACATTGCTTTGTCATCTATTTTTGGTGTTTTGATTTTGATATTATTGGGATACTAATTAGAGTGCTAACATCATTTTTTCATCCATTTATGGTGTTTTAATTTTAATGTTAATTGGGTTGACTTGTTCTATCTTGATTTATCTTGTAGAACAACCTTGATGATTCTTGGTAACATACTTTCCTTGCTTATGTTGTTATATGTTCATTTATGTTTTCTTTTTCATTACGTGTATTTCATTTTGATTCCCTATTTTCTTGGAACATGGATCTTATCATCTTGCTAAGATGAGGCAGAATACACTTAATTGAAGGTTATTGTACTTACTCTTTTCATGTAGTAGTTTCTTTTTTGAGATACATCTTTTTTATTTCTATTTTGTTGGGTGCATGAGGTTGAAGTTAATTAGAGTGTTGGCATTTCTTTGTCATCTATTTTTGGTGTTTTAATTTTAATTCTATTGGATAGCTAATTAGAGTGTTGGAATTTCTTTGTCATCTATTTTTGGTGTTTTAATTTTAATGTTATTGGGCAGCTAATTAGAGTGTTGGCACATCTTTTTCCTCTATTTTTTGTGTTTTAATTTTATTTTTATTGGGTTTCTAATTATATGTTGATTTATGTTAATTTTTTCATTATGTGTAATTCACTTTGCTTCCATTTTTGCTTATAACATGTGTCTATTAGCTTCTTAAGGTGAGGTAGAATGGCCTCAATTGAAGGTTCTTGTACTTGCTCTCTTCAAGTAGTAGTTCCTTTTTTAGATACATACATCTTTTTCATTTCTATTTTGCTGGGTGCATGAGATTGAAGCTAATTAGAGTATTGTCATTGCTTTGTCATGTATTTTTGGTGTTTTAATTTTAAGAAGGCAATGTATAGATATTAAATTTACTAGAATAAAACTGGGTCTATCATTTTTCATTTTTTTTCTTCTTTAACTATAGTTTTTAAAGAAGCATATAAATAAACCCATATATGGAATATAAATAAGCATGTATTATAGATTTAATAAACAAATTCTATAACAAGACATGAATAAGTGTTATTTCCAAGAATGAAAATAAAAATAAATTAAGAAATACTTTCAAACTAGGCATGAATAAGTGTTAAATTTCCAAGAATGAAAACATAAATAAATTAAGAAATACTTTCAAAATTAGATCATTTGAAGCTAAGTTGAATTAGAAAGATTTCTCTGTGGAATGAACATAAAATAAATTAGTAAATACTTTCAACCTTCAATTGAGTTGAAGCTAAGTTGAATGAATTAGATATTTGTAGTTGAGTTGAATTAGAGATCTCTAGTTATCTTCTTCTTGCAATTCTCCAACCATCCAACCAAGTAAAAACAACCTTTCTTCTACCTAGCCTTCTAACATATTTGTCTAAACAACAATATTTTGCACAACCTAACAATATATGTATAACTATATTAAATTCATTTTGTTGAATTTGTTTTTTTATAGGGATTAGAAAACCCATTAAAGATGGTTGAAAATGGACATTATGCATAGAAGTTTCTTATTATCCCAATCCAAGGCAAGTAGTGATTACTTATTTGCTATGTAATAATGTGATGAACAAATTCCTCCAAAGGAAAAGGAATGTACATAGAAGAACAACATACAACAAAGCACATTATATTGCATTGATAGATGGCTTAGGAAAAGCTAGGGAGTATGGATCCAATGGATTTGTAGTCTTCACCAATTCTGACTTGTGTGCAACCAGATGAAAGGTGTGTAACAAGTTAAAAAGGAGAGGTTGAAACAACTACATGGAGAAGAAAAAAATATTGTCAGTCAATTTCAATCATTTATCATAAGAAATTGTGCAAATGTTAATAGGATGTCTAATGATCTATTGTATGGAGCAATGCCAATTCAAGATTTGTGTGTGAAAGATGAATTACTGTTAAGAAGTTCTTCATCAATCTTTATTGATGGACATTGTAAGATACCTTTGATATGTGTGTGTTTTTTAGTTATCAATGTGTCATTTTTAAGGACCAAGTGTTTTTTTCAATTCTATACCAAGTGTGCCCCGACTATGTAATCACAAGTTGATGAACTTGACATGTTTTAGAAAATTTTGTATTTAATTTTCAAAATGTTCATGCTTCAACACTTGTGTTTTAGTCTTTAAATGTTTTTAAATATCAATTTTAAGATCTTAAAATGCATGACGTAATTTCAAGGGTTAAATCAATTAAATGCATGAGGTAACTTCAAGGGTTTTCTCAATTTTCCAAATTTTTAATCTTTTAGAATAGATTTTTAAATATTTTTAAATGCACGTTGTAACTTGAAGAGTTAAAACAATTTTTTGAATTCATGATATTTTTAAATAGCATTTTAAAAAAAAAATCTAAATCCACAAGTTAACTTTTTAAATATCATGCATTTTTATATATCTATAGATACCCATACAATGGATGTGCATTTTCCACATGATTCTTTGAGGCAAACATCAATAGAGTCTCATGCATCTACTAGAGAGGGAGGTCGAGGTCGTGGATCAAAGAGAATATCAAATGAATCAGGGTAGGTCCATCATTCACATCGTGGTATATATAAGTATATATATATAATATATATTAATTAAATGATAAATTGAGTAGAATCATTGTATCTACATTAAATATGGAAAATTAGTTTCTATTTTTTAGATGATTCCTCACATTGTGTCGCGTGACAGTAACATTCTCCGAGTGGTCATTAATCTCAGGGTGGTCAATATTCTCCAGGTGTCAACATCATTTTGGTAAATTATACATGTCTATATTGCATACATGTATGAATATATTTGTTCATATTTTTTTATATTTATGAAATTATATATATGTTGATCTAAAGGGTGAAAATGTTGGTCCTAGACATAAGCAAAGTTGAACAGTGCAAGAAGAAGGTGAGACACCAACTATTTTTTATCCATCTGATATTATGAATGAGATTCCTTAGGAGACAAACCTCTTACAATGCACATTACAAAAGTGCAAAACTCATCATTCTAAACTGAGAAAAGATCTTGGGAGTTTAAGAGTAGAGAAAGCTTAAAAATAGTTACACACTCTCTAAGCTCATTTCTTGAAGTTTACGAGAAGCTTGGGCCAACCACGAATTCATTTATAAATATGATGAGGCATAGAAAGGAAGCAATGATGGGTCTCGATAAATGGGCCTAGGTTAATAAAAGGGTTACAAAAGAAGATGCAAAATCTATGTTTAATTTCAAAGAAGGGTCGAAAAGAAAAATTTTGAAGGTGCAATATTTCAAGCACCCTGATATAGCTTGCCATATGTATGATAGGTTCCTTGCAGCGTATGGAAAGTTGTCATGGAATGATGAGATTCCAATTTATTTTGCAAAATTATTTTATGAAAAAAAACAAATGTGTATGAAACTCGATTACAATGACCTTCCAACTTAATATTACGGTACTGGGAAAAATTGGTTATATAATTGTAAGGGTGCATTATGTGATGCTGAATTGCCTCGCCCTCTACCATTTTTGGTACATCAGCCTCCTTGTCTGGTAAATTTATGGTCAGAGAAGGATGCCACTTCTCAAATTAGTCGAGAAGGAAGGGATGTCATTATAGATAACATACAAAGTTCATTGACCGGAATTGATATCGGTCTAAATCATCAAATAGCGCAAGCTAATGCATGTGAAATTTTTGTATATAAAACAGATGAGGAGATAGATAATATGAATACTAAAGAACTTAGAGCATATGCAAAGGCTTTTCGTAATGGTTGGCAAGACCTAATTGTTCGTGAAGAAGAGGGTGTGGGATCGTTATGTGTCAATGTTCAAGGCTGATATTTTAATGTAATTTGTAATCTATGTGTTAATGTTGATTCACATACATTTATTATTTTTTTAGATATAATCTAAAAAAAGTGTATCATATGTTCACCATTTGCATTTAACTCGTTTGTTGAATGAAAATTTTGATAATGTCACAGTCCCAGGTTCAGGTTCCAATGAAGATATTTTGAGAGATGTTAGATTTTTTTAAGAGTTCATGTTGATACAGTTATTATTCTACTTTTATTATATTGGTATATTGTGATGTGACATATTTTTAAAAGAAATAATTAAATGTATATATAACTAAATGTTAACAGATTATGATTCTGACTGATCTTTTGGACATAGCACCACCCTCTTCCTCCCTATTAGGAGATGTTCCACAAGTATTGAATATTTCACTTATGTTTTTTTATAAATTGAATTGCAAGTTTCATTAAAAAATTATTTATAGATTTATCTTTTAATTCTAAAATTTTGGAATTTTAGGATCGAGAGATTTCCATTTTCTAGGGACTTTAGCAATGGAGTCGACAATGCGGATAGGATCATCTAGACAATTTGAAAAATTCGTGTAACGTTTTTTTAATATTGTGATTTTATGCATTTTCATACATGCAATTTAAAATTGCTAATATATACATGTACGTGTATTGTACATGGTATCTAGGAGGGTGCAATGCAAGATGAACACCAAAAGGGCACAATGCAGGGTGAACACCATGAGGTATTACATGGAATTTGAATTTTTTTATAATTTTGTTTTGATGATATTACATTCTCATTTATTTTTAAAACATTAAAATTTAATTTTACAATACATAATATTATGTATATATGCAATTACACATATTGTGCAAGGCACCCATGATTCAGAGGAGAGCACTAGGAGGTTGATAGATCGTATATTAGGGTGAGATTGTCTAAATCGATGCAACTTTTTATTTGACAGTTTTTAATGTTATATTTACTTTTATCGTGATACAAATTTTGGAGATATTTAAAGTAAAACCATTTATTATGAATTGAAGCAACTTATTATTTGACAAATTTTTATTATATATTTTAAAATTTTGGACATATTTCAAATGTTGAACTCTTTATTATGATTTAATACATGCTAATATCGGAGTTTATGTACATTTTGCATGGTACATTTGATGTGTGGTTTGATGCTTAAAACTTGGTTTTACATACTTAAGTTCATGAATATGTAGTGCAATGAAAGTAAATATGCATTCGTTACATGCTAATTTTGGAGTTTATGTACATTTTGCATGGTACAATTGATGTATGGTTTGATGCTTAAAACTTGTTTTTACAATTTTAAGTTCATGAATATGTAGTGCAATGAAAATAATTTGCATTTAGTTGGTACAATTTGCATTCAATCATTCCTATAATGTTAGTATATGATTCTTAAGTTTTCTTTAAAGTTGTTTTGTCTTGACTTATTTAAAATGGATCTATTAAAATTGCAAATTACAAAATGTAGTCTGCATTTTGCATTTGAATGAATCAAGTAAAATTCGATGTAGTTGTATAAAACAATGATAACTTAAAATTGCATTATAAAATATGGTACATGTACATTTTGCATTCATGTATAGAAAGGCTACTATGGATGTCAGTGGATAGTTAACTTTTAATATAAAAATCTTTGGATGCACATTTACATAAGCTAGATAAAATTTCATTATAAAACATAGCCCACAATTTGCATGATGCATGCATGGCTTGATGCTTTTAAATGTTTTACATATTCGCATTTATTTGGTACATTTTGCATTCAATAATTCCTATAATGTTAGTAGATTATTCTTAGGTTTTGTTTAAATTTGTTGTGTCTTCAAGACTTATTTCAAATGAATCTATTAAAATTGCAAATTACAAAATATGGTACACATTTTGCATTTGAATGAATCAACTATAACTCGATGTAGATTTCAAACAATGATAACAATTTTAATGATGCATGTGCATGGTTTGATTCATTTAAAGGTTTTACATATAATTTAAGTTCATGAATATGTAGAAATGAAAGTAAATTTGCATTTAGTTGGTACATTTTGCATTTAGTCATTCCTATAATGTTAGTAAATGACTCAACCAACCACAATCACAAATTAACATAAAAGTAACAGTGCTCGACTCAGCCAACTACAATCACAAATTAATAAAGCAGTAACAACGCATTATACATCACAAATTAACAGAGCAGTAAATCCCCAATACAGTTCTACTTAACAAGAAGTATACATATAAATTTGTAACTCAATATAAGACCCAATGAATATTGCTTTCACATCATCACATTCTTAAGAATGTACCACTTAAGAGTGCACAAGAATAAATGCTGACAATGTACTTCACTCTAAGTTCTCAGATATGAATCCAAGTATCTAAGAAATTGTTGGGTTGTTCAATTAAAAAAATTCTAATGGAATGGCATCTTCAATGATCCGTTCATGGTCAACTTTTGACATTCTCCATTTTTTACCTTTCAATTGTTTTTTTTATTGAACTTCTACCAACTTTATGCGCGTTGCACACACCAAGTGACTATATTTACAACTTATGACATCGAGTTGATAGTCTTGAAAGTAAACATTACTCTCATTTTGGTGAGTTTCTTGGGAAAAATAACCTTTTAGTACAGTAGACCCTCTTTCATATATAAAACCGTTATCATCATAGTCTTCCAATAACTTCATCTTTCGTTCAGTGCACTGCATCAAATAATACTTGACATTTTCTATGTTGTTAGTGGGTGCAACTACAAAAAAAGCATCTCCCTCACAATAAAACAAGTGTAAATTCAGATCATAATTTACATGAAATTAACTTTATCAATATGGACATGATTTTATTATCTATTTCTAGAGCTCTATAATTTAACTATTATCTATATAATTATACACATTGATTTCAAAAACATAAAACATATATATATTTAAAATCAATTGAAATGTTACCTTCTCTAATAAAATTAGAAACTTGATCAGCTTCAAATGATCCTATAGTCTCCTCTAATTCCATCTCTTCGAAGCTTGCAACTAACATTTTCCCCTTTGTATCTAGTTATGCATGTTGCCAAGGTTTGACATACATATTGTTTTCACAAACATCATTGGATTGTGTTTCCTCTATGAAAACAGGACAAAAACAAGAATATTTTCTTTTATCGAATACAAATGCATTTTGGTAATCCTTTGTTTTAATTGAATACAAATTTTGAGTCCCTTTTACTATTTCAGCTTCATATGTAACCGATATATCTACATCTTCAACTCTAGTATACCAAAAAAACCTATTATAAATTCAAACAACAATTTAAATATGTTGAAGATAATCATTGTCATATTGTTTAAACTATATAATTGATAAATGTTTAAAATTAATAAATTAATAAAAATTATCATATATTAAAACTATATACAAGTTAATTTGTACATATATGTACATGCCTTCGTACCTCCCTTTATGGGTTAGTCTGATAGATTAGTGCAACATTGCACCACTGAACAACTTATTTTGTTGAAAGAATTCTGCCTGCAGAGTGGTCCATTTGATATCTTTGAAGTGCTCATTTTATGCATGTCCCTACACCATCATGTTCTCATTTTCCATGACTAGTCTCAAATAAATTCCAATGATGTTTAATGTGGGTTTTCTTATGAAGGCGACACAACCAAAAGAATGATCGTGAAGATTTGAATTGACCTGCGCATTCATTTGACCATATCCAATGTTCATTGAATTTTATTCCACAACCTTTCAATGACTCATAAATCTTATCAAAACAATGTTGTACAAAATGGGTATCATGCGTATGATCATAGGTGATATAAAAGTGATATTCTTTAATAACATGTCGATTCTCACTAGTGATTTCCATGTCATCAACATTTTGTTCAGCATGTCTATATAGAATATAGACAAGCATAGAGACTTGGTACGAATGATAATATTCACTCTGTATTTCATTTTGTGCAACAAATGTGTAATTCTCTACAAAATCAACTATTGACAAAATGGTCCCTGGTGGAAACATTTCACGGGATTTTTTGAATTGCACGTCATGCCATCGATCTCTATGTGAATGCTTGGTGTACTTATAAATTGTTGTCTCAAATTTCTTCAAAAACTTTATCACAGCCTTCTTCTTATAATTCAATCCTTTTAGCACTTGTACTATTATTTCAACTAATCGATGTATGGATGTATTCATATCTCTTCCATTTCATGTTTAGGTTAGACAATTATTGATCATTTATATCAATATTAGAATATTTGTTGTGAAATAAAGTCAAATTTCTACAATGATCACATTTTTTACCACCAACACATTTCTTTTGGTAAAATAATTCATGACTTTCCCTTTGACATTGAATTTTGGATATGAAACCATGGATAGTGGAAAGTTTTTCCAAAATGTTTTACAAAAATTAAGGAAGGTATCATAATATAATTGAAATTCCACATGATAACGAAAACAACAAGTGTCGCGTATAGTGATAGGTTTAACATACCATGGTTTTTGTTGCACAAAAATACCGATTGAGACATTAATTCCATGATTATCTTATACAAACTTATTGAACAACTCTATCTGAGTGGTGTCTAAGATATGTTTTGCATGCTCTTCATATTGATTTCGTGTTATTCTTCACTGCATCACATCCCTTTCTTTTGGTGAAACGCATGAATTTTTCATCCAATATTCATATATTATTTTTTTAACATCTTCTCCAAGTCTATCTTTGTGTGGTTTCCTACAAATAACTATCCAACAAGCAAGCTTATCATTTACATCTATTTGTAATCGAAATTTCCTATGTTTGTGCAATATTTTTCGTGAGGTCCCTACTTGTTTTGCCATAGATTTTACCAAATGATTTTCTTTAATACTTGATGAAACCACTTCCATTTATATTTCTCTATGTGCATTTATATTACTTGTATTTCTAAATCTTCCAATTGGTTTTAAAGCACTATTTATATTTTTAATCACATTTTCCTTCCCATTTTTCTCTTTCATTGATTTTCGGATACCCAATAGAGTTGTAGCATCTTTTAATTTCTTTGATGTTAAGATACCTCTCAAATGAGTTTGAAATGTCACACTTTCACCTTTGAAGAACTTATCAATAATAACCTTAACACGATATCGTAAAATATGGTCAGATTTTTTAGCTCCATATATGTCAGTGTCAAAATTTTCTAACATCTCATCATCGATATTGATTTCATCTGTACATATCAAAATTAATTGTAAATGGGTATACATATTCATTAAATAATAAAATTAAAAAATATAGTTTGAATGAAATTGAAATTAATAAATATTAAATATGTATAACTTTAAAATAACATACACTATGACATATATATAATATATATATATATATATATATATTATATATAGTATAGTTGAGGGTAATTCAACTTCTTCATTTGAATCTCTTTCAACATTTTCAACAACATCATCAATCATTGGTTCATTATATTTATCACTTTGTCTTTCAACATTTTCAATCTCATCATCAATGTTATGAGGAATATCTCTCTCTGTTTACATTACAAAATATTTTTCAACTTAGTTCATCAAACAAAAATTGAATTTCACAATACAATAGTTAAATTTTAAATATCATTTATAATATTTACATTTACATACCTCCTTCAACTTCTAGTTGAGATTGATTTTCCCTTTCAATATTTGTGTGTTCTTCTTTCTTTCTTTTGTAATAGTTTATCCTGTATTCTCTACACTCCTCAATGTCTCTTGTTCAATCATATTTTCTCTTGCAATTTCTTTGATTTCTCATAATAATTAAATCTATGTAGATTTTTAAAATCCAGCTCAAAAAAGTCAATTTGAAAAAATCCTGCAAACAAAAATTCACTTTCAAAATTTAGACCAAAAAGCTCACTTTAAAAATTCAGCACAAAAGAATTACTTTAAAAAAAAATACTTTATAAATTCAGCGAAAAAAATTTACTTTAAAAAAAAATCACTTTAAAATTCAACGCAAAAAAACACTTTAAAAATTCAGCCTAAAAGACTTATTTTAAAAATTAAGCCCAAAAAACTTATTTTAAAAATTAAGTTAAAAAATATCAATTTAAAAATTCAGCCCAAAAAAATTACTTTAAAGATTAAGCTAAAAAATCTCACTTAAAAAATCTGACCCAAAGAACTTACTTTAAAAATTAAACTAAAAATCCCACTTAAAAAATTTACCTTAAAAGACTTACTTTAAAAATTAAGGCCAAAAAATTTCCTCCAAAAAGTTCAGCCCAAAAAAATTATTTACCTTAAAACTTTACTCCAAATGAGGAAAGTGTGTGAAAATGAAGTTTCAGCTCCACGTATTTATATTGTTTCACGCAAAACGTTTTTTTGGATGGTCGCATTGTTTCATTTTTGCGGCTGACAGAAAATGTCGACACATTTTCGGCTTCAATTTCAAAATTAATTCAACCGAATTATTTTTCTGTTTATTTTAATGGGCATCGACGACAAACACAAGTTCAGCGAAATGTAATTTTAATTCGGCGAAACTCTTTTAACCTGCAACTTTGCAACAACTCGGCTCTAGTCACGTTTTTCCAATTTCAGAATGCTTAAACTCCGTCAAATACGATGAATTTGTTGTCGGAACAAAAACTAGAATTTGCATAATTGAATCTACTTTCAATAGATATAAGAATTTATGGAATTTCATAAAAATTTGTTAATTTTAATTAATTTTCTAAAAAATCGTGTGCAAATTTTCTTTGAAGGTCATTATGATTTAGTGAAATAAAAAATTTATATATTCCAAAATACACTATAAAAAATATGGAAAATTTATGGTTCATTACATTGGTCCATTTTCTGTAATGGGTAGTTTTTATATTTTTAGTTTATAACTAATATGTTGATAAATTGGACACTTAGCTAGACATCTTCAAAATCTATAGTTTTTTCATATTGGTTCAATTCAAAAAATTCTAGTAATTAAGTTGTGTATTAGTTGGTTTTGTAAATATAATGATATCGAAATAGAGTCTATCTATATTGCTGTAACACATTTTGTTTTTCAAAAACGCCAAATTAACAAATAATACGCTAGTGCTCAAAAACATGGCGTGTTATGAATTCCTTGAATTTTAAAGAACACAGTCAAACAATTGCTAAGTTGACATATCAAACGTGAATAAAAAAATTCCAAAAAATAAGTAATAGAAAGCTAATAAAATTTCTGACAAGTTTCTTTTTTATTGTAAAATGAAATTCTAAACTGAAAAAACGCTTTGACTTGCCGAAAGTTGAAGAACTTCTAAAAATGATATTTTCTCTCAAAAAAGGGAAAAAATTGTAACCCAACTTCACATTTTCACCTTGATGTGTTTTATGAAATCCCACATTCATGCTTGGAATATGCCACGCGGGTGACTAGCTGAAAAAAGATTTGGTTCAGCCATGTCTACGGTCAGGTGGTACATGGAAGTCTTGAACCTAGTCGGATTTTCCTATGTCTAATAAAAGTTAAGTTCTCTTGCTTTTTTACTTATTTATATGTGGATTTAATGGTTGTTATATCACTGTTATTTTCATGGTTTTATGTTGGTTATAAGCATGGTTAATTGATTGGTTCATGTCATGGTTATTTCATGTATTTACATGTAATTATTAAAATGATGGATGCAAGACCTAATTGATGTCATAACAATTCAGGGCAGAAGTTGGCGATCCTTCTTATCATGTCTCATAAGAGTTTTCATTCATTCATGCTATCTCTTGTATCCTAGACCTGTAGATTGCATTGATGCCAAGTGTTTGACAGAATGCTAGTCCTGGTTGGGGATGGTCAAGCCTAGTCCTGGAGTTAGTTTTTGGTTTATTAGTCTTTTCATCATGTGTTTAATGGATTCTGGAAGCTATAGCAAGTTCTGGGCAATGGCCACAATTTTGGGCTTGAAAAGTGGCTTAAATCTCGTGAACTTTGGCACAAGTCTATTGGATATAGTCCCTAGATGCTGTCATGTACACTTGTGGGAGCGTCCAGAGCTCTCTAGATGCTAACGTGCCCATAGCATGGCAAAGTCTAGAGGTTTAATAGCTTAAAAACTCAATGGGATCCAAAGGCATGATACCTGAGTGGTTGGGATGGCTCCTGGGATTTTTGTTGTTGGTGTGGAAGGTATGTTTGATGTGTTTTCATCGATTTCACTTCCTTAAGGTCACCTAGGAGGTTGAATCATATCATAATAGCCTCTCATCACATGTTTACCTTGGTTGGCCGACTACTTGGGTAGATGTGGGAGGAGGGTTTTACATTGGCCTGTTGTAGTGATCAATAAAAATATCCCCCCATGGTTGTCTGTGAAGAATGAACATCGTTTGTTGGTTCTCATAGTCCCTAGTAGAAAACAAGTGAAGAATATGGATGTCTACTTACAACCGAATTGAAGGAATTATGTGAAGAGATACATGTGTACGATGTATCAAGTCTCATCACAATAGAGAGGAATTTTACTGTATGGCATATGTGCCTACACCATACATGATTATCTAGGATTAAGAGTTCTCTCTGGTAAATTACATTCTTATTGATTTGTTTAGTAACAATATTGTTCCGCATGTTAATTTAATATGTTGCAATTGTTCAGATATTCATGGTCACTAATGTGAAGGCATGCATACAAAATTTCACAGGTCTTGTAACAAAAGGGTATCATGGATGTAAATTGTTGGACCTTCTTTGAAGGCTAGGTGGTCCAACCACTGACGAAATCTAGTGTATGACTGCTCTAGGGTATTCCTCCCAGAAGAACACCCTTATAAAAGAAAAACATCCGCTTTCAATGGTAAACCAAAGAGAACTCAAAGTCCTGCAATAATGACACTATTTGAAAGGCTTGGAGCATATGAGAGAGAGAAGGAGAAGGATTTTACAGAAATCTTCGATTCAAATGGGGAGCTTATGTTCAGTGACCCAAAATTATTTGACACCTATGTTGAGAAATTTCCCTTTGGGATGAAAAAGAAATATGTATTTTATGAGCTCCCACATTGGGAGCATCTTAAGATTTCCCACTTACTAGATCCCATGCATATATTTAAAAATGTTTCATCTTCTTTATGGAGGCACATATCATTGAAATAAAGTGACACGTTGGTTGTTATGAGAGATATTATTTCTTCAAAAACTAAAAAGAAACATTGGCCAAGACAAGAAACTAAAGGAGAGGTTGGTCCCTCTTGGTCTTTCAAAGAAGGTGATGTCCCATGGATTTTAAAGAAAGATGATTTTTCTTTGGAAAATGAAGTTATAATGAGTGTGAGGGTGCCTTCTTTATATGGTTCTTCACTATGACGCTACTTCACTATGGAAGACCATTTTTCGGGGTTGAAATAGCATGACTTTTTGAACCTTCTAAAATTATGTATCTCAAAAACATGATTTTATTATTATTATTTTTATTTTTATTTTTATGTGATGTAATATTTTAAAATTTATTTTTGTATAATGTACTATTTATTGTGTAATGTCATTACCCTCTTCTCATGTGTGGGTGTGTAAACCATGAATTCCCTCAAGACCTATGATGTGCCATATCTAAATTATCTACATTTGTACATTGGATCACATCATAGGATATTCATATGGCTAATATTCCACTATGGCATCAAGAGATAATTGATATTGTTTGTATGTTTGAGAAGGAACTACCAATGAGTTTCATGGACTTGTAGGTTCATCTTCTAATTCACCTAGTAAATGAGGTTGAATGAGTTGGGGTTGTTTCTTGTCATTGGATGTTCTTCTTAGAAAGGTACATGAATAAATTGAAAGGTTTTATTTGAGAAAGGGAAAACACCGAGGAATCTATGGAGGAGGGGTATATATCGTATGAGTCTTTCTATTATGCCAGTGAGTACATCAAGTAGATCGACAACACACTAGGTGCAGCGATTTGGGATGACAAAAGGGATGAATACAAAATAGAAGGGGAACTTCTCAAAATGAATGGAAATAAGTGCATGGTGATCAACGAATTCAGAAATTGAACCCATCAACAAATTTAGTCTTTATAATATGGAAGAGACACAACCGTGGGTCACATTGTACGAAGAGAAGAGGAGGAAATGGGACAGTTAAAGGAAAGAATTCAAACGGTTGAATGGTAGAAGTGTGCCTTATCTTAATCATTTAAAAGAAAATATGTTAATGGCATGCCCTAATAATTAGGTTTTTGATCAAGTCAAAGAGAAATACGGTGCATCTATTTGTTACTCGTGCTAAAGAGGATGTGCTAAACATAGGGATTGGGTGCAGCAACTCGGTAATTATATTTTCTTTGTATACAATTTTAACTTCATAATGCACCTTTGAATTGTAACATCTATATGTATTTTAATTTTTAATTATGTTCGGTTTATTAGACACATGGTGGACATAAGACACTATGATTTTTTCACTTTTTTAAAGGTGCATTTATTCCCATCCATGTGGGAATATGGACATCATTTTCGCATGGAGGATGCCAATGATGGATGCATGACACAACACTGTAGATTGAAAGTCGAGTTCAACCAATCTAGTCATGCTAGCCACCACGATCAAAACCTAATGCAAGGGACATTAGGTTACGTTGGAAAGATATAATAGATAAGTCAAGTGGACTTCTCTTCGTTCCAATGTGTTATTTTTAGGTTCAAGTGGTGGGACACCTTAGATCGGAAAGATGTAAAGGAAGACCATGATAGTGGGCTGATATATATCAACTCTAGAAAGATGTGGCATGAATATAGGGAGTGATCAGGTGCTCAATTTTATGCTCAAAAATCGAAGTGTCAGAATCATATTAAACTTGGCTTCAGATTGAAGAGCTCGTCATTCTAAATCCAATGGTATGAACAACACTCAAATCCGTGCTCATATGCAGAAGTTAGAGCAAGTCAAAGTTCAGCTTTGACTTGTCCACGTGGTAGGATTGGATGACATGGCAAAGCCCTTCAGTGAATGAGGAGGCACCAAGTGGCAGGCTACCATTGGCCCTTGCATATCACAATTTACAGTCGCAGGTAGAAAGGTGTTTGAAATCGACCCCGACACAGACAGGTTAGGATGTGATCTGATCGCAATCTCATATTGCAAGTGGATAAGAATCGGCCCCTGGTGAAGCCTGGTTGTGATGTCATTTATCGCACATCACAATCATAGAAAAGGGTTGTTTTTGTGATGGTTCCAGTAGTAATCGCCAAATTTTGATTTGCGATGGACTTCTTGGATGTGATATTTTATATGTTGCAGTTTAATGTCCCGTTGGGTCTGCGATATCATTGTCACAACATCATCATCATGTTAACAAGACCTTCAACCCACCAAACTAAGTTGATTGTGATTTTTGATGCGGCCGACAGATTATGGCCCGTGGCGCAACAAAATATTCACCTAGTTAGCAGATTTTGGAGCGAAAATGGGGGTTTCTATAGGTTTTGGAGTAATTTGTGGAACAAATAGTGGGAAAACTAGGAGAAGTCATAACATCTTCAGTTCTTATCCAAATTGGATGCAAAAAGAGGCTAGATTACATTTTTAGTATTATGAACTCACTGAGACAAGTTTCAGAAGAATTTGAGCATTGTAAGCACTCTTTTGTTGTAATTTTGAGCATAATAGAGAGGCCCAAGCATTAGAAGCTGGGCGAAGGAGACGTAGCCTAGGAGGGACAAACTCCTCATCAAATCTTTGAGTTGTGTTTTGTATTTTGATATTCTTCACTGTTATTTTGTTGTTGTTCTGCATATGTTTTATGTTAAATTATTTATAACATTTACATAAGAAACTCTCATGGGAATCAGTTAATTAAGAAAACATGGTGAATCCTTAAGCACTTGATAAGAAAACGATAATTATCTTGGGTTTTATTCTGAATGGGGAATTAGTACAACATTACTAATCTACTCCAATTCAGATCAAGCTAGTATTAGAGCACTGGTTTTTCTTACTAGATTTGCTTTGTGAAAGAGGGATTTAATTTTTTGCAAATTTATTTCATGCTTACAAGGTTAAAACTCAAAAAAGAAGGGAAGCTGGTTGAAATCCCTATAGTTGGCTCGAGGGGAAGAAGAGCAAGGTTTCCAAAGTCCTCTACACTAGTACATTCTCAAGTTACAAAATTTTCATTTGAGACTCCAGAGATCATGTCTCATGAAGGAAAACCTACAAACATGACAGAATATGAGAAGACCTTCAGAAATGCTTTCTTTGATATGACAGAGATGGTGAAGGTCCTCTATAAAGAGAGGAATAGTAGATAGCAAGGATAAAGTTCCAAACCTCCTAAAGAAGAAGGCTCTTAAGGAGGAGGTAATGGGAATGGAGACAAGCCTCCACCCTCTCCACCATCTTCTTCATCTTCTGCTTCACAAACATCTTCACACTCTTCCACTAAAACAACCCTTACTCTTACTCATCATCATTCTGCAAAAGGAACTGGGAAATCACCTTTTCTAAAGCTTGATGTTAAATTAGAGTTGGCTATGTACAATGGAGAAATTAATGTAGAAAATCTCGATCACTGGATTCATCAATTCGAGGTGTATTGTAGAATTTAGAACCTTTAAGAGGATGATATCAAAATTCATTTGGCTTCATGCAGAATGGAGGGTGCAACACTCATTTGGTGGGAAGCAAGGACTCGAGACGAGATCCAAAAACATGGTAAGATCTCTATTACTTGGTTTCATTTCATTGTTGCTATAAAAAGACAATTCTACGATTTAGCCCATATGCAAAGTTATCATGAATTGGAAAAATTTTAGACAGTTAAAAGGTCAAAATGTTCAAGAGTATACTCAAGCGTTTAGGAGAAGAGCTCTTATGTTAGGAGTAGACTTGTAGTCACAAGATACTTTGCTGAAATATATAGGAGGTTTGCATAGCTATCTTCGACACACCATTCTTATGTTTAATCCCATGAATCTTCATGAGGTTTGTGTTCAAGCTACACACCTCGAAGAAAAAGGGAAAAATGCACAAGAAGATGGTAAGAAGATGCCATTCCAAAGTGGTGAAAAAGGAAAGAAGAAGAAAAATGCTTCTATTAAGAAAGAATGGGAGAAACCCATGTGCAATAATTGTTCCAAAGAGGGCCACAATGAAGCGCATTGTTGGAAGCTTCATCCTGAATTAAGACAAAAGAAATTTAACAATAAAGGGAAATAGAAGGCAAATGTTTTTGTACAACAACACTTGGGTTCCGACTCAGGTGATGAAACAAATATTGTAACCACAGTCACTAAAGGAAAATCAATGGAAAAAACAAGCAAAGAGGAAGCCGTGGCAAGCACCAGCGCAGCAAATAACTCCAACAATGCTTCAAATGAAGAAAACATAATTGAGTTGATCCATATCAAATTTATTTCCAAACACACCAAGATTGATACGTTGTTTGACAGTGGATCCCAGGCAAATTTAATTTCTATAGACTTGGTCAAGAACATGAATCTAGAAATCATGCCTCATCATAAGCCGTATCCGTTGGGATGGACAGCCAAGGATGCGAAACTTCAAGTCACAAGGAAATGTGTTTTCAGGTTTGCTATTATTGTCAATTTCATTGATGAAGTCGAATTAGATGTAGTGTCGTTGGATATTTCTGGAATTGTGTTGGGAATCTCGTATTTGTATGACCGGAAATCCGTTTTCCATAGATTTGAGAAAAAATATCATTTTTTCAAAGATGGAGTGGAGTATATTGTTAGATCCCATCGTAGAAATCTTAATATTTCTTTATCAATCACAGGGAAAACAAAGAGACTGGTCAATTCCAGCAAGAATCTCATGCTCCTTATGATCAAGGAAAAGAATGACATGAAGCATGAACCCTTTGAAGGTTGTGATGTGAAGCTGAAAGCCGAATTGGTTGATGTGGTCAATCAATATGGAGATGTGTTTCAAGAACCAAAGGGATTGCCACCAGAAATGGGAATTCAGCACGAAATTCAGCTACGATAAGATTGTCCACTCACAAACATCAATATGTATCGAATGTCAATTCTGAAAAGCTTAGAAATTAAGAAACAAGTTCAAGAATTGTTAGATAAAAGTGTAATTCATCCCTCTACTTCACCATGTGGTTCACCAATTGTTTTGGTACCCAAGAAAGATGGAACATGGCGCATGTGTGTAGATTACGAGCTTTGAACAAAATTACCATAAAGAATCGATACCCACTACCTAGAATAGATGATTTGGTAGATTAGCTGAAGAATGCAAAATATTTCACTAAATTAGACTTGAGAAGTGGATATCATCAAGTTAAAATAGCTAAGGAGGGTGTTTGGAAGATTGATTTTAAAACCAAATAGGGATTGTTTGAGTGGTCGGTTATGCCTTTCGGTTTTTGCAACACTCCAGCTACATTCATGAGAGTTATGAATGATGTTTTAAGATCCTTTTCTTAATGATTTTGCAATTGTTGAATTTAGGCTTCTGTGATCCATATCAAGTTTATTAAGATGGTTTTCGGCAATAATCACATCAAAATTCATTTGTTGATGTGTTTCAGACCAACAAGTGTGTGGTTCATCATCAGGATGAGATGAAGAATCAGATCATGGCAACAAGTTAAATAGAAAAATTTGTAATTGTCTATTTAGATGATATTTTGATATTCAGCAAATCAAGATAAGAACATGTCAATCATGTGAGGAAAGTGTTCGATGTCTTGAGAAAAGAATAGTTAGTTCTAAAGATGTCTAAATGTGAATTCGGGAAAACTTCCTTAGTGTATTTGGGCCACGTAGTTGGAGGAGGTGAGCTGAAGATTGACCCCTCTAAAGTTTCAGTCATTGTGAATTGGCCAATACCCAAATCAGTCATAGAAGTAAGGAATTTTCTGGGAGCAACATAGTATTGGAAGAATTTCATTGCCAATTTCTCTTCCGTATCAGCTCCACTACATTTTTTGACCAGCGTGAAGGTTGTCTTCTAGTGGGGATGCAAAAAAAAAAAAAAAGCATTCAATGCTTTAAAATAAAAGATCAGTTAAGCCCCCGTTTTAGCATTCGATTTGAAACAACCATTTGAAATACAAACATATGCAAGTGACTACGCCATCGGTGCAGTTCTTTTACGGCATGGTATGCCCATTTCATTTCAGTTTGATATTTTTAATGGTGTTGTTATTAACTATCCTACATATGATAAAGAGATTTACGCATTGGTGCAAAGTTTGAAGAAAAGGAAGCATTACTTGATGGGAAAAGAAACCATTATTCACACCGATCATCAACCTTTGTAATACCTACAATCTCTAACAAAATTGCAGTAATCAAGCCACTTTCATTGGATGGGATTCTTAGCAATTCCACTTGGTAATCAAGTACAAGAAAGGTATTTCTAATAGAGTTGCTAATATGCTTTCTAGACCAATTGTTAATGTAGCCATTTTACTCGAGAATAATTATGTGTAGCCATTTTACTCTGGAATAATTATGTTTTTCCTTAAATTTATGTTGAACAATACACACATGATGCTAACTTTCAAGAGGTATATTCAAACTTGAGTCAAGGCCACCAAGTTGAGGAATTAGACTGCCATGTACACGATAATTTGTTGTATCATTTAGGAAAACTTTGTGTTCCACAAGGAAAGAGAGTAAATATCACAAGGGAAGCACACACTTCTCTTATCGCTTGACATTTCAATGTAAGTAAAACAATGGCAAATATTTAGAGGTATTTTTACTGACCTCATATGCTTGAAAGTGTGTCACGTTTTATCAAAGGTTGTTCATTGTGTGTAGTCAAAAAGCCTACTAATAGGAAACTCGGGTTGTACACACCACTTCCAGTGCCTTCACGTCCATGGGAGAGTGTTTCTATGTATTTTGTAGGAGGTCTTCCTTTATCAAGAAAAGTTCAAGATTATTTGTACGTAGTTGTGGATAGGTTCAACAAGATGTGCAAATTAATGCCTTGTAAAAAACAAATTACAGATGAACAAATAGCTTGACTTTTCTTTCAAAATGTATGGGTTCATTTTGGATTACCTACTTCTATTGTAAGTGATCGTGATTCCCAATTTGTTGGGTGTTTTTGGTCAATTTTATGGAACTTGATGGACACCAAGTTAAATAAAAGTACAGCCTTCCATCCGCAAATAGATGGTCAAACTGAAGTGGTTAATAGGACAGTTATTCATTTGCTAAGAGGATATTGCAGCAAACATCCTAATTTGTTGGATGAACAATTGCATTATATTCAGCATGCTTACAACCGAGAAAAACACTCTTCTACTCTAATTTCGCCTTTTGAGGCATGTCTTGGTTATTTTCCTAAATCTCATTTGGATTTCATATTTGAGAAAGATGTGGTTGTAGATGGACATAGAGACGTAGACAGAGCAAATAAATTCATTGAGAAAATTCAGTTGATTCACCAAATAGTTCAAAAACAACTAGAAAAGATTCAAGGAAAATATAAGGCAAGGCATGATAAGCATCATGTGGACCATCAGTCTCAACTTGGTGATGAAGTTTGGCTTTACATTAGTAAGAAAAGGCTTCAAGGTGAAGGTAAGAAGTTGAAACCAATTCGTTATGGTCCATTTAAAATTCTGGAAAATATTGGTAATAATGCTTTCAAACTTGATTTTCCTTCATATATGCAAATTTATTCCATTGTTAATGTTGAAAATTTGAGATTGTGTGAGCCTCCTTTAATTGAAGATCAAGGAGAAAGTGTACAGATTCCATCAATTGAATATTTTTCTCCAGAATTTCTTGATGAGCTTTGGCAAGACACCATACTTAACAGAAGAGCAAGGTCATCAAAGAGGGGAAATGTTGATTATCTTAGAGTGGGTCTCAAAGGTACAAAACCATTAAAGGCCAAATGGATTGAAGAGGGGAAGGAGAGGGAACAATACCCTCATCTATTCAATAACTAAATCTAATATTTTGGGGTCCAAAAGGCTTCAATGGAGAGGAGTGTTCAAGTGCTCAAGTTTATGCTCAAAAATCTAACTGTCAGAATCTTCTTAAACTCGGCTTCAGATAGAATATGTCATCATTCTAAATGCAACGGTGCAAATGACACTCAAATCTGAGCTCATATACAGAAGTTAGAGCAAGTCAAAGTTCAGCTTTGGCTTGTCCACATGGCAGGATTGGATGATGTGGCAAATCCCTTCAGCGAATGAGGAGGCACCAAGTGGAAGGCTTCCATTGGCCCTCGCATACCGCAAATCGCAGTCACAGGTAGAAAGGTGTTTGAAATCAGCCTCAGCACAGACAGGTTTCGATGTGATCTAATCACAATCACATATCACAGGTGGATAAGAATTGGCCCCCGACGAAGCCCGGTTGCGATGTGATTTATCGCATATTGCAATCGTAGAAAAGGGTTGTGTTTGCGATGGTTATGGCAGTAATCGCTAAATTGTGATTTTTGATGGACTGTTGAGACACGATATTTTATATGTTGCAGTTTAATGTCCTGTCGGGTCCGTAATATTGTTATCACAACATCGTCGTCATGTTAACAAGACCTTCAACCCACCAAACTTCGTTGATTGTGATTTGCAATATAGTCGACAGATTATGGCCCGCAACATGGTGAAATATTCACCCGGTTAGTGGATTTTAGAGCGAAAATGGGGGTTTTTGTCTGTTTTGGATCAATTTGTGGAAGAAATAGCGGGAGAACTAGTAGAAGTAAATTATTCAATTCTTATCTAAATTGGATGCAAAAAGAGGCCAGATGGCCATTTTTTAGTATTATTAACTCATTGAGACATGTTTTAGAGGCATTTGAGAATTATAAACACACTTTTGTTGTAAGTTTGAGCATAATAGAGAGGATCAAGCATTGGAAGCTGGACCAAGGAGACATAACCCAAGAGGGGTGAACTCCTCATCAAATCTATGAGTTGTGTGTTGTATTTTGATGTTATTTGTTGTTGTTCTGCATATGTTTTATGTTAAATTATTTATAGCATTTACATAAGAAACCCTCATGGGAATCAGTTAATTAAGCAAACATGGTGAATCCTTAAGCACTTGATAAGCAAATGATAAGCATCTTGGGTTTTATTCTGAATGGGGAATCAGCACAGCATTACTAATCTGCTCCATTTCAGATCAGGGAGCCTTATGTTTTTCCAAAACACTGCAACCAAATTTTTTTTACCTAGATGTGTTGGATAGGGATTGGTGGTTCATATTAAGACACAACCCTTGATCAAAATATATTTTTGATAACAATAGTGTTATCATGCCAAGCGAGAAAGATAATCAGGGTGATGAGAATGGAGAGTGATATGTACTTGTGTTATTTCATCATTTATACTATTGTTGTATGTTTTTGTTGTCATTATTTTTCTAATTATGATTTTTTTTATTCATTTTGTTGGCATTTTATAACATAATTGGTAATATTTATAAATGTTTTTACACATTTCTTTTGCAGTGGAAACATTTTTACAATACTTAAAACTAAGTATGTCCAATTGGGTACATTATCTATGATAATAAGGATTCAAGGCCACAACCCTTCTCAAATAGAAAAATGAGAACAAAATAGTGAATTTGTGATGGTGATTAAGAGGCATTTGTTTGACTTTCAAATAGACTTGGCGATGCCTTTTTGTTTCCTATTTAGATTATGTGAAATAAAAATCTATTTTTTATGTATCTATAACTAAATTATTTAAAGTAGACATGTCTTTATCATTGTGAACATGATGTAATATTAGCTAGGAGAAATGTGAAAAACATGGATTTTAGTGACTATCTCATGATAAGTATGTGGAAAAAATAATATTTTTTGAGTTGTTCATTAAGAAATAATCAAATATACTATTTGTCAAAAATTTAGATCTAATATATTATCATTTTCTAATTATTTAACTCATAATCATTATTAAAAACAGATAGCAAATAAAGAACCAAAATAGCATCAAAATAGATTTTGTTAAGTTATATTAAATCTAAATTAATTGCATTGAGAGATGCTCTACTACTCAATATGGGAGAGATGTTGTCATGTAACATTACATTTAAAAATAGTAAAATAATAATTTAAATTAACAACTTAAAAATAGTAATAACAAAATAAATTAATGTCGACCATAATTACAATACTTCAATTTACACATAAATTAGCTTTTATTATGAGGAAGAAATGTATTAAGTAAAAAAATCTAATTTAATTTTTACTACAAAGAATAAATGTAATTTTTTCACATGATGAGAAATAGTATTATTGATATTACATTATGTGTAATTCATTCTATGTTCCATTTACATGCAATATTTAAAACAAAAATATATTTATAACAAAAAAAACCACTGATAAATAAAATATTTTAATGTCCGTATTAAATAAGATAATTTTATAGATATTTTATTTAGAGAAAAGTAAATTAATTTAAATTGAAAATTTTCTTATATTTTCACTTTAGTGAGAAATATTGAGAGAATTCTTATCCATTAATAGTTGATTTCTAATTCAATGTATGAGGGATATTTGTAAATTTTTCAATGTTTAATACGGATATGATATGTAATATTTTAGAAAATATTAATAATAAAAGTAATTAAATGTATACATACAGGAAAATATTACGAGAGGGGAATATTTAACATTTTAATGTGCAGAATATGAATTATAAATAAAATATTTCAATGTCAGCTACATATATATTATACCAGCCTAGATCCATCTTAACTCTGGATCTACCAAGCGCCTAGAGGGATCAAATCTCTTTTCACTGTAAAAGATATTTGCAACTCAAGAGATTTGATTCCTCTCGGTGCTTGCTAGATCTAGAGTTAAGATGGATCTAGGTTGTAGGTTATAAAAAAATGTGACTTGAGTTTCTTTAATTTAACAATAGATTGGATTTTATAAATCAATATTGAATTAGTTAAATTGTATTTTTTAATAATTTATTGTTAACAATATTTTATATTAAAAATTGAATGAGTTACACATTATCGTATTATTAAGAACTAACTAAATTATTTTACCTTTAATTATTTTTTCCTTGTGAGTATTGAAATATTTTCTGTGTTCAAGCTTTTATGATCCATAATGAATTAAGCAAATTCTTTTGGTAGAAATCACATAAGAGAAATTTTTGGCCGACACATTTTGAACCAAGTGTGGTTCATCATCTGGTTCTAATGATGAACCACACTTGGTTGTTCGAAACGCGTCGGCCAAAAATTTCTCTTATGTGATTTATACCGAAAGACTTTGCCTAAGTATTGAAATTTTTTACTAATTAAGTTAGATTGAATATCAATGAACTACATAAGCAATAGAAAAATATTTATCATAATTTTATAATCATAGTTTCAACCATACTAAACTTTGTAATTTATAATAATAAAAAATTACATTTTTTATTAAGTAGTTTTGCGTACAATTTCATATATAAAAGTTTGATATAAGTTCACCAATACATAATCTATAATAAATATTATTTCATAAAAATAAACATCATGATGATAACCATCTAGCAATCATAAACATAATTTAAGATACACATTTGAATTCACTACCATCATCTAGTTATATACACCTCTAGCACATATAAACATCATTAGCTAGCACACAAATCTAATCATTTAAGAAGGCATCATCATCATGATCACATCTAACAAAAGGCAAACATTCTAATCTAACATCATCACCACACACATCCTCAAATTAATATAAATCTCATGTCATATAATTGTTATCACATACACATTTATCTGCAAGCACATTAGAGAACATATCGAACATGACCTAACAATATACACATCAACACTAACATATAAATTAAGTACATAAACATGAACAAACAAAATGCATATATATATATATATATATATATATATAATATATATATATATATATATATATATATATATATACACACAAACAAGTCAAATAAGTACAATAAAAATAAAAAAAACATTAGCCCTAAGGGATAGCTCAGTTGGTTGAGTTCCTATTGCTAAGTACATTGCCTATCAGAAGGTCATGAGGTCAAATATTCTCAACACCCCTGGGGTTAGGCCTTGCTAGTTTGGCCAGTGGGTAAATCCCTTTGGGTTGATCTAGCTATATTTTCCCTTGGGTGTAGCAGCCACTCAATGTCTGTGAATCATATTTAAAAAAAAGTGCAATCAAATATCTAATAAAACAGACGTAGTGTCAGCCCGGTCTGTAGTGGAATACGATGGATGGTAAACTATTGCATGATCAACGCATGTCAAACTCAGCTGAGGTGGAGAAGGAGGTGGTTAGTCTACAATAGATAATGATAGATGCTCAACTACATTTGCACCCTCGACGCACTCTAGTGAACTTTGAGTGGGAGGAGGAGGTGGTTGGTCTGCTCTATCAGGAGAAACATAAGGCACATCCTCTAGCTCTGGCATCTCATCATTAGGTGACTGAAGAGGAGGTGTACTACTAGAAGGATCACCGACACCCTAATGGCCATGATCTTATGGGGTGGTACTACCAGAAGCATCATGATCACCACCCTCATCATCATGATCATGATCATCACCTAATCATGATCATCACTACCCTCATCTAATGTATCTTCCAATGCATGATTCTGGCCTACATCCCTCATCGCGGCTAGTACTCTACTAGCTCTGATGATATGATGCAAAAGAGACATCATCTTCCACGGTCATTCCCTATATAGACCCACGAAAATAGGATCCACAATGATATCTCGAGCCCTCACATGGTAGACTCATGCATCAAACAAAAATCTGTCCAATCTGTCACAATAGTCCATCCAAACTCACATACCAACCCTACAACCTTGGACACCCATGCCCCCCTGAGGATGTGCCTCACCCTCTTGGGCCTCGCCCATCTCCTTATCTCCTCTGATATATGGTGGGGGAGGGGGCATGTCCCCATCGAATGTGTCGATGTATACAAAATATATAGTAAAAAACAAAATTATAAAATTTCATTAAACAATTTAATACAACAAGTTAAAGAACATGCTAGAATAAATTTTATTTTAACTCATTAAAATAAGAAAATGAAACTAGTTGATTAATTTAAAGAAAACAATAATATTACGTGTATCATCTGGAGGCTCAGTTGTTGTGAAGAAGATGTTGGGACACCCTCTCCAATCAATCCCCACCTACAGAAACATCAATGTGACAAACACATGGTCATCCTCACTTTCCAGTAGTGTCAATGCCTCGGGAGAAATCCCGACCGAAAAATTCAGCAAGCCCCTCTTGGGCATCATTTGTCCCCACATGCACATCTGGACCTTAGTGATCTTCCTAGGAGGGTGATGAACAAATGTAGGCCTCGTATCTGGAAACCTCTCAAAAAATAAACATAAGATCTTGGAAGTGAAAGGGAAGGTCTGCCTCCCATGTCTCAATGCATGACATCTATCTAAAGCCATGCAAAACTGCCTTAAAAAAATATCAGACCATCTAATGTAATGTGGCACCTTAATCAAAGAATCAACATAATACAAAAAAGGGAAATTAATGTGTTTCCCATCACTACTAAATTTTTCACTAGTGGTGTCTAATCATGAGAGTCACCTAACCTCCTCTGCAGCAAAAGAAGAAATGTGTAGTTGTCCGCTACAAACCTGAAAATTTGATGGATGGATCGCATGAGGCCTAACATATCTCTAAGTGTACGCAAGCTGACTCTCAGCTACAACCCCATGGGGGACATCATGTAACTATGGAAAATACTCCCCTCTCCTATATAGGTAAGTGATAAAGTATATGTCCTCCTCAGTGGGCCTATACCACACCCTAGGACCGACATCGAAAACCTACTCCTAGACACTCCATCAGTAGATTAGATGTGCCAAAAAGACATAGTATTTCTGTTGAAAATAATACTAACGAGGGGTGAATCAGTATTATCAGATCAATAATTTTATTTCCAAAACTTATTTATATACGCTACTTCTTTGAAGTGAACTAGATGTGTACACACAACTGTGATTAGAGAAACCAACGTATACCCAGAGAACTTATGATTTAAACAATTTATCATGTGTTGATCTTTAACCAATGGATCAGTAACTTATTAAACAGTGCAGTAAAACAAAATAAATCATCACACATAAGCAACGCACATGAACACCAACCTACGTGTATACACTATTTCCTATAATCAAACCTGCATATACCTTCAAAACTACTGAAACATTAAACTTATGAATCAAGTTTGTACCAACCAGCAATATGCTGACCATCTACTATCTATTTACAGGGCTTTATACAAGCAGTAGCAGAGATCACCCTTCTCACTTATAAAATCAGTCAATCAGATATCAAACTCCTTATTCATTCAATTTTACATTCAGAACTAAGAAGACTTCATTGAAAGGCAGTAGTAAAACAGCAGCATTGATCTGATAGATCAGTCATCCTTGAATATCAAGCTTTTCTTTTGCATATGCTACTTGGAAGAACCGAACCAATATTAGATCATTCAATAATAAGTCATTTTAGGTTTCATGATCCTGGTCCAATATTGAATTCAAGGTGCACAAAGTATTTCAGATCAAATCACAAACATAGCCCTTGCAACATAAAATATACTTCACATAGAAGTATTCTTTAGAAACCCATACACTTGCACATAACACTTCATAAGATATCCATTCCTTGTGTGCTTAGCCCTTTTATATTCTCCTCCGTATATACTTAGATCCTTTATCAATACCTCAGACCAAAACCACTTAGGACCAATACCTTAGACCAAATACCTTGGACCAAAACCTTGGTTTTCCAACATGTACGTGCTTTTCCTCCTGTGGGAGTGTGTGTATACGTATACTCTCTTTTTGTTTTCTGGACCAGTGTGTATACGTTGTTTTGACTAAGTGGACCTATGTATACTTCTTAAACTACTTTACATCAACATTTTCCTTTACCTTCTTTATTCTAATCAATAGACCTTAGTTCCATCTTCATGTTCTTCTGTACCACTGCCCTATCACCTCTGAATATACCTATTGTACTGCGAGTTTCCTTTTACCAAAACTTGAATTGACCTGTGAGTGAGTTTCCATTGAGAACAACACTTGTATCATAATGCCAACAATCTCCCCCTTTGGACTTGATGGCAACCATGAAGGTGTTGATTACTACAAGCTGTAGAAACTATTAGAGATAACATGCAACACCAAAATATTGTCCCCCTTTGGCATCAAGGGAAAAGGGTGGACCAAGAAAAATTCCTCCTTTGATATACATTATGTTGTCCATGCTCCCCCTGAGTACATGCCAAGTCTGCAGAGATATGATTTAAAAGAATAACATGACTCTATAACTCAACTAAGTGAGTATGACCTCCTTATGACCAATAACTCATACATACATCAATCACCCAACCAAGTGGGGATATACCAATTATTTATACATTACAGGAATACAATAAATATTACATCATCCATCCCATGCAAAGTGGGGATACAAATTACATCATTTTTCCAATAGGACTCATTCAAATCTATGAGAATTCATATCACACCCTAGACCTTTACATGACTTAAACAATAAATGGTATAAATATATGAAGCCATAGTTGGACTCGGCAACCATAATGCCATCAATACACAATGCTTGTGAAGGCTAATGCTCCCCCTGAACCTGTGCTACCTATGCATTGTTAACAAGTCATTCATCATGGCATCTTTGTCAATCAGATAAAAATCAATGAAAAAAGAATATCGTCAGACTGTAATAATCAACATCAGATAGAGCACCCGTATCAGAGTTTGACCCACTGTTTTTATGTCAGAAAAACATATATGCTCCTTTAGCCACAGAAACCGCGTGTATACACAACTATACTTCATAAAACCTGTGTATAATAACCTTCCTCTAAAAAACTGGATTTAACAACAGGATGATGCATCAACTACTCCCAGCTTTTGTCTAAGATATTCAAATGTTTCTCTGGACAGTGGTTTAGTGAATATATCATCAACCTGTTCTTTGGAGGGAACATACTCCAATTGGAATTTTTTTTCAAGCACTTGTTCTCGTAGAAAATGGTACTTGATGGGTATGTGCTTGGTATTGGAGTGTGGCTAGATTTTTTGAAATACTAATGGCACTTTTATTATTACATAGAATGGAGATGGGTGGAGTACATGTGATCTGAATGTCTTGCAAAGTTTGCATCATCCAAAGTAGTTGTGTGCAGCAAGATGCAGCAGCCACATATTCTTCTTCAACTATAGATAAAGCAATCAAACTTTGTTTCTTGTCGAACCAAGACACTAACCAAGAAGACATATAGAATGCACCTCCACTAGTGTTCTTTCGATCGTCAACACTTCCTGTCGAATCTGCATCTGTATATGCATGAAGAGTAAGGTTTGTATCTTTAGGATACCATAGTCCAAAGTCCTGAGTTCCTTGA
The DNA here is from genome assembly GCA_000404065.3 of Pinus taeda. Taxonomy (NCBI): domain Eukaryota; kingdom Viridiplantae; phylum Streptophyta; class Pinopsida; order Pinales; family Pinaceae; genus Pinus; species Pinus taeda. The sequence continues at coordinate 343,140 of APFE031509755.1, read as the reverse complement.
AGATATTTGAAAATTCTTTTACTGCCTGGAGATGTGATTCCTTTGGATTTGCTTGGAACCTTCCAATAATTCCTACTGCATGCATGATGTCAGGTCTGGTACCTGTTAGATAAAGCAGACTTCCAATCATAGATTTGTAAGTTGGTTGGTTTACTGTTGGTGATTCATCATTAGAGATGAGACTGCATCCTATTACCATTGGAGTACATACTGGTTTAGAATCTTTCATTTCGTACTTCTTAAAGATCTATTTGATATATTTGGTTTGTGAAAGAAAGATACCATCTTTTGTTTGCTTAAATTGAAGACCACGAAAATAACTAAGTTCACCAAGTAAGGACATTTCAAATTCTTGTTGCATTACTGAAGCAAAATTCTAACTCATGGATTCTTCATTGCTACCAAAAATGATATCATCAACATAAACAACAATAATTAGCAATTTATCATTTTCAATCTTTGTGTATAAATTGTTACCTGCAAAACCTTTTGTAAAGCCTTGTTGTTGTAGATATTTGTCAAGGCAGTAATATCAAGCCCTTGGATCTTGTTTCAAACCATAGAGAGCATTTTTGAGCTTGCATATGAATTTTACATCATTTCCAAGAATGAATATTTTTGGTTGTTCAATATAAACTTCTTCTAAGTTTCCATTGAGGAAGGTTAATTTTACATCCATTTGATATACTTTGAATTTCTAAAAACTAGAAAGAGAAAGAAACATCCTTATGACTTCAAGTCTGAAAAAAGATGCAAAAGTTTCCTCAAAATCTATACCTTCTTGTTGAGCATACCCTTTACAAACAAGTCTGGCCTTGTTTCTAATAACTTCTCCATTTTCATTAAGCTTGTTCTTAAATATCCATTTTGTTCCTACAATATTTTTATCATGAGGTCGAGGAACTAATTCCCAAGTACCATTATTTTCAATTTGCTCAAGTTCTTCATCCATGGCCTTGACCCAACATTCATCTTTGCAGGATTCATTTACATTTTGAGGTTCGGTGGAGAATAGTAATGTGAGATAACTTGAGGTCCCTACAAGAGTTCTTCTTGTCTGTACCCTAGACCCTTTTTCTCCTAGAATTTGAGATTCTGGATGATTCTTCTGAACATACCTGGATGGAGTATTTTCCTTTTCTGTTGTATCTTCTTCTGATGCTTCATTGGTTTCTTCTTCAATATCATTTTGATTTGATGTAGGAAAGCATTCCCCATCTTCCTCATTGTCATGTTCCTCTGTTGATTTCATTTGTTCCGGATTTTTGCATGCTTCATCAACTACAACATCAATGCTTTCAACAATTTTCAGAAGTCTTTTATTATAACATTTGTATCCTTTACTTCTGGAAGAATATCCAAGAAGAATACCTTTGTCTGGTCTAGGTTCAAAATTTCCAAGTTTTTCATCAATCCTTTTGATAAAACATTTTCTTCCAAAAATTCTAAAGTGTTTTACAGTAGGAGGCTTACCATACCAAAGTTCATGTGGAGCTTGATTGTTATTTACCCAAACATTTTCTTTGTTGAGAATAGTCATGGCAGCAAATGTAGCTTCACCCCAGAAGGTTGCAGGAGTTCCAGATTGATCTAGCATAGCTTGAGCCATTTGTTTAACTGTTTTATTCATCCATTCTACCACACCATTTTGTTAAGGAGTTCTTGCAGTGGAGAATTTCCTTTCTATTCCATGTTGTTCACAAAAGTCAAAGAATTCATCTGATATGAATTCTCCCCCTCGATCAGATCTGAGACATTTGATTTTTCATTATGATTCATTTTCAACTAAAGCTTTGAAGGCTTTAAACTTTTCAAAAGCTTCATCTGTATGCTTTAGAAAACCTATCCAACCCATCCTAGAAAAATCATCAAAAAACAAAATAAAGTATTCTTCTCCACGAGGTAACTTTTTCCTTGTTGATCCACATAAATCAGTATGGATGAGTTCAAGAGGCTTACTTGCTGATCCTTCCTTTTCAATGAAGTGAACTTTGGTTTTCTTACTAATTTGACATGGTTTGCATATGGTATTTTCTGGGATGCTGATATCTATAAGATCATGAACTACCTTGAGCCTGCATGCTTTTCTTATTTGACAAAAGCTTAGATGTCCCAATCTTCTATGCCACAACCAGTTTTCATCTGTTTTGTGTATATAGCATTTTTGTTTTCCTCCTTTGAGTATGTATAAGTTGTTTTAAGTTCTTGCACCTTTGATCACGGTCTTTCCTGTATCAAGTTCACGAACGACACATCCGTTTGATCGAAACACCACTTCATTTCCTTAATCGCACATTTTACTGACACTTGACAAGTTATGTTTTAAACCATCTACATACATGACATTTCCAGCTTTAACCTTTTCTTTCAAGAAAATGGAACCTTTACCTTTAATGACAGCTGGAGTTTCATTTCCAAATGAAACATTATTTTCCTTTTCTAAAGCATTATATGAATGAAGTTTCTCTTTATCACCTGTCATGTGTTTGGAGCATCCACTGTTGATGTACCACTGATTTTCTTGTCCTTCTGCATACAAAGCTATACCACATCTTTCTGATTGAGATTCCTTTCTTCTCCATATCTTGGGATTTAATGGCGTTTGCTCCTTTTGAAATGTTAGCCGAAATTTGCTCCTGCATTCAGATTCTTCATGACCAAAGTTGTTACAAATCGAGCATTCTATTTCATTTTCGAGAGAAGAAAAATTATTATAGGAACTTTTCTTGATTCCTATTGTACTTCTTTGATTTCGTGCTTCTCTAGTCATGATGGTTTTGTAAGCAACACATTGAGTAGCCTTGTGTCCAAAGTTATGATATGAAAAACATTGCCCATTAAAGAAGTTTTTGTGATCATAGAATATTTTGACATTGTTTACATGTTGGTTGCGGCTTCTACTGATATTCATCCTTGGAGTAAATTGAGTATGATTTACTTGATGAGTAGTTTTAGGCCTTTGCTGATGATTGACATATTGTTCACTCATCTTTATTGCATCAAGATAGCTTCTGGTGGAGGTTGAGGGCTTCTGTGATTGAGATGATTCTTCAATATATCCAAGACCTGTCTTTATCAGAGGAGAACGCTGAACTTTGATAATTTCATTTAAAGTTTCTGATCCTTTAGCAAATATAAGATTGAGATATTTTGTCTTCTCAATATCTTTTCTTAGAACCACAATTTCACGTTCTAGATTTTCATTGTGTTTTTCCCTTTCAGCAAGTTGGTGTGTCAAAGTATCTATGATCATATTCTTTTCTTCTAAACAGATTTTGAGTTTAGTGATTTCTTAAAGAAAATCTTCCTCTTCTAATGCATCCAAAAATTCATCATTGTCATAGGCCATGAGAAGCCTATAATCATGTTTAGTTTCATCTTCATCACTATTATATAAACCATCATTATCTTCATGCATATAGTTACTCCTTCTATTCACAACCTGTTTTCTATTTCCTTTTGCATATTCCTTCCCTTTTTCATATTTATCTTTATGAGGACATTTGGCAGCATAGTGACCAACTCTACCACAAGAAAAGCATTTGAAAGGTAGCTTACCTCTGAATCTTCAGAAACCCCATTGAAGGTTCTTGACAAAATTTACCTCATCTTCTTCTTCTAAAATGTGTCTGGATTCATGGTGCTCTTCCTTTTCTTTTCCCTCTGATGATGCTTTAAATGTGGCTTCTTTCATATCTGATGGACCTCCTTTTCTCATTTCAAAGGCAGTTAGGATTCCATGAAGTTGGGTCACATTGATAGTCTGAAGATCCTGTTTTTCTTCTATGGAAGACACTTTTATCTCAAATTTAGAAGACAAGGATCTCAAAATTTTCTCAACTAAAGTAACTTCCTTTATCACTTCACCCAGATTCTTTATACAATTAACAATCTTATCTATGCATAAAAGGTAACTAGCAACACTCTCATCACTATGCATCTTAAGAGTTTCATACTGAATTCTGAGAGTTTGAAGCTTAGCACCTTTTACGTGAGAGTCTCCTTTGTAGCTCTGAATTATTTTGTCCCGTATCTCTTTGACTGTCTTGAGTTGCATGACTTTGATAAATTCTAATTCTGACAGACTTCCCAATAATGTGTTGGCTGCTTTGGCATTGGTTTCGTATAACTTCTTACCTGCAGAGTCTATAGGAATTGATGTTGGGAATTGATATCCTCCTTCCACAATTTCCCAAACATCTGCTCCAAGTGATTATAGATAGGATCTGGTTCTTATTTTCCACTATACTAAGTTTCTCACATTGAAGATTGGTGGTCTGATGGATCCCATGCCTTCGTGATTATTCATTTTGAAAGGTCTACCTTCGAGCGATCAAGCTTCTTCTGAAGGACCTGCTCTGATTCCAATTGTTGGAAATAATACTGAGAGGGAGGGTGAATCAGTATTATGAAATCAATAATTTTATTTCCAAAACTGATTTATATACGCTACTTCTGTGAAGTTAACTAGCATGTACATGCAACTGTGATCAGAGAAACTAGCATATACCCAGAGAACTTGTGATTTAGACAATTTATCATGTGTTTAACTTTAACCAGTGCATCAATAACTTATTAAACAGTGCAGTAAAACAGAATAAAGCATCACACATAAGCAACACACATGGACACCAACTTGCGTGTATACACTACTTCCTGTAATCAAACCTGCGTATACCTTCAAAACTACTAAAACATTAAACTTCTGAATCAAGTCTGTACCAACTAGCAATATACTAACCATCTACTATCTATTTATAGAGCTTTACACAGGCAGTAGAAGAGATCACCCTTCTCACTTATACAATCAGTCAATCAGATATCAGATTCCTTATTCATTCAGTTTTACATTTAGATCTAAGAAGACTTCATTGACAAAAAGCAGTAAAACAGCAGCACTGATCTAATAGATCAGTAATCCTTGAACGTCAAGCTTTTCTTTTGCATACGCTACTTGGAAGAACCGAACCCATATCAAATCATTCAACAATAATTCATTTCAGGTCTCATGATCTTGTTCCAATATTGAATTCAAGGTGCACAAATAATTTCATATCAAATCATAAACATAGCCCCTGCAACATAAAATATACTTCAGCTAGAAGTATTCCTTAAAACCCCATACACTTGCACATAACACTTCATAAGATATTCATTCCTTATGTTCTTAGCCCTTTGATATTCTCCTCCTTATATACTTAGATCCTTTATCAATACCTTGGACCAAAACCACTTAAGACCGATACCTTGGACCAAATACCTAGGGTCAATACCTCGAACCAAATACCTTGGACCAAATACCTTGGACCAAATACCTCGGACCAAAACCTTGGTTTTCCAACATGTACACGCTTTTCCTCCTATGTGAGTGTGTGTATACATATACACTCTTTTTGTTCTGTTGACCAACTTGTATACGTTGTTTTGACTAAGTGGACTTGTGTATACTTCTTAAACTACTTTACATCAACCTTTTCCTTTACCTTCTTTATTCTGATCAATAGACCTTCGTTCCATCTTCCTGTTCTTCTATACCACTTCCCTATTACCTCTGAATATACCTATTGTACTATGAGTTTTCTTTTACCAAAACTTGAATTGACCTATGGGTGAGTTGCCATCAAGAACAACACTTGTATCATAATGCAAACAATTTCTTCAGGGATGTTTCCTCCTCATGGTACTTAAGAAGGCCTACATTCCTAAAGAGAACTCGAGTTCCTGCTTTAATAGGGTGAGGGTATAAATCCCTTTACCTCTCTCTAGCATGCCATGTTCGGACCATATTGCATGGGTCTGCCTACTACTCCTACTCCTGCTCCTACTGGTGCTCCCTCTGATTTCTTCTCTGTTACATGATTGACATATAAAATACATTAGCCTCATACATAAAATACATTTTTTTTATTAAATGACACATGTATTTATAAATATGGAAATATAACTTTAAATTAAAAAATAAAAAATAAATTCACCAGTGCGATCAAAACACAGTCATGCGCCGGAGCCACTGTGCTTCCAACTATAACGGCACTGATATTGGTGCACACATAATTATGGCACACTATTTCTGGTTCACAATTTTAACTTTTGATAGCAGTGCAAAAAACTTGTGCACCGGTGCTCACGAATAACCCTTTTGCATTGATACAGAATGTTCAGGTTATCGAATGCACTGAGCTATGGCTATATTTTTAAATATTAATTTTGCAGTGTGTTTGGTAAATATAAATGCATCGGGTGCGATGCACCAACATACAATATGTCACATCAATCCTAGTGTGTTTTATTTTACAAAACGCATTGTAACAACAGCGGTGTGTTATGTTCACGCACTAAATCACAGCACACCCTGTAAATTTACAGGGTGCACTGTTATTGGTGTGAGTCAAACATATCGAACACACTGCACGGTGAATCTTTTTTTTTTTAATTGTGGCAAATTTAACCTAATTTTCAATTCTAATCTACTAAAAAATTAAACTACAAAGAAAAATAGAAATTACCTGGACATTTGTGTTGAAATATGGCAACAAGAATATTCCAATTTAATTTTTCCTTAAATTAAATTCTGAATTAAAGTCGAATTTATTCTTAACAGCTACTTGGAAATAATTAATTAAATTAATTAGTTGGAGAAATTCAAGTTAGAAGTCTTTCTGAAGTCATGCAAGATTTATCCCTTAAATTAAGGAGATAAGATTGAGTTATATTTGAGTTGTAATTAGTTAACTCAGTTTACTAAGTTAAGTCCAGTTAAATTAGTTCCAAACTATTTGAGGAACTAATAGCGAGTTAACAGTCAGTTGATGCATGCATGCACTCAACTAGTGCTACTCAAGTTAACTAAAGATTCCCTCATCAGAAACACATGAATGTCTATTCTGAGAAAGACCCATTTGAGATTAATGTTCAAGGACAGTGTACTATCAGTTGCATGTGTTTTCTCATTGAGAAAACTCATGCATGCATTCGAGGATTTATCCTTGAGGATTGTGCAGTTTTGGAGGATGGTTTTCCACTTGGTAATAGGATAATCATCCACAAGGAACAACACAAGGAAATAGGAGCTTGGAGGGCAGAGAGGAAGGCTGGAGAGAAGCCAAGATTACTTGTGAGCATCTGTGAGGATTGTACTGAGAGCTGGCTAGCTGTGAGAGCTAAGGATTTGTATAATTCCTATGTATTTCCACCATGTATGATAATCCAATGGTGTGGGGTTTTTAGCTGAGGCTTTCCCCAAATTATTTTCATGTGTATTGTGCCATTGATTCTTCTTCTTTTGGTTATATTCTTCAGCTTGATCTTTAAGCTTCCGCAAATTGATAGTAGAAGTAGGTTATAGTATTCTTCTTTTATTTATATTCCATTATCAGGTTAACCTATCACATATTATCTACATGGTATCAGAGTTGTGAATAGTATACTTAGAAGAGAATTCCAAGTTTGAAGTTCGGGGTTGCAGGTGCAAATTGAATTCATATCATACTTCAAGGTTGGCCAATGGCATTCTATGGCTTGAGACTCGAGTATGCCTTGGAAGGTAGCTCAAATTACATAGCATGGAAAGATAGAATGGAGATTGTATTAGAAGACAATGGCTTGAAGGAATTAATTGATCAAGAAATCCCAAGGCTAGATTCAACTAATTCACAAGAGTTGGCTGAGTCGAAGAAGTGTCTGGCAAAGGTGAGATGGATTATCCTTGAGGGAGTTTGAGACTATATTGTCTCGAGTCTCCATGGGAAGGATACCCCATTTTCAATGTGGAAGAAATTGAAGGACCTCTACTAGAACAGTAGCGACTAGAGGAAATTGGCGCTCAACGATAAGCTTAGAAGAATCAAGATGGAGAAGGACAATAGTATTTCCACATATTTGAACAAGCTCACCACCTGTAAAGATGAGCTTGGAAGTGTGGGAATAACTACTTCCGATGATGATATGGTGAGCCTCGTCTCCTTGGCCTTCCAAAGAGTTGGAATGGCTACCAGGACTCTGTGAATGGAAGGGAGAAACTGTCGGATTGGGAACAACTGTAGTCTGATCTTATGCAGGAGGAGATCAAGAGGAGCACACAAGATGGTTCTTCATCCAAGAATGATGATGAAGAAAATTTGGCCTTAGCAAGTAAGGCAAGGAAAGGGAAGGGGAAGGCTTCCCATTTCAAATCAAATTTTCTCATGTGGTGAAAAGGGTGACATGTCTAAGTAAGATGCTTTAATTGTCACAAGATGGGACATTATGCGACTAATTTCCCATCGAAGAAGTCCAAGAAGGGATCCTCGGAAGGATCGGAAGGTGAGGCATTAGCCTCTCAGTTTAAAATGGACTTTACCCTCATCGCATGCATGGTGTCATCAATGATGGGTTGTGTCTGGTATCTTGACAGTGGAGCCTCATTCCACATAACCTGTGATAAAAAATTATTCAGTGCCTTAGAGGAGAAAGACCTCAAGATGCACATAGAGATGGGTGACGATGGAAGGTATAGTGTTTCAGGAGTGGGCATGATTGCTTTTCAGAGGGAGCATGGAGCTCCTCTCACCTTAACAAGTGTGATGTATGTGCCTAGACTGAAGAAGAACTTGGTATCAGTCGCGATGTTGGAGCGCAAAGGCTACGATGTTGTCTTCAGTAAAGGAAAGGCACTCCTAAAACACATAGCCACGAGTCAGACCAAGAGGATAGGGATTCAGGTGAATAATCTCTATAAACTAGAGGTAGATGATTCTGCAACACTGAGTACGAAAGCAAAATTGGTGCAAAGCCAAGACATTGGCGAGTTGTGGCAAAGGCAGTTGGGCCATTTGCATCATGGGGCTTTGAAGATAATGCAACAAATATCTACAGGACTTCCCAAAGGTAAACTTGAGCAAGTTGACACATGCAAAGGTTGTACCTTAGGAAAGTATACCAAGTCTTCCTTTCATGATCGAGACAGTTGATCAGAGGCTATCTTAGAGTGAGTTCATACTGATTTGTGTGGAACATTCTCAACAGCATCCACAGTGAAGCAAAGGTATTATGTGATTTTCATTGACGACTATTCTCGTAAATGCTAGATTTATTTCATGTAGAAGAAGGACCAAACTTTCACAAAGTTTTGTGAGTTCAAAGCTTTGGTCGAGAAACAGTGAGGGAAGAAGATCAAGGCCTTGAGAAGTGACAACAGTGGATAATATGTCTCTCAAGAGTTTAAGGACTTCTATGCAGTAAAAGGAATTAAATGAGAGTTGACAGCACCTCATAACCCATAGCAGAATGGGGTGGCCGAGAGGAAGAACAGAACTATTGTAGGGAAAGCACGGGAAATATTGCATGACCAAGGCCTACCACTTCACTTATGGGTTGAGGCATGCAACACAGTGGTCTATTTGTAGAATAGAAACCCGCATCGCATACTTGGGATGAAGACACCAGAGGAAGCTTTCTCTTGTAAGAGACCAGATGTGGGTCACTTCAGGATCTTTTACTCATCAGTATATTTCCATGTGATAAAGGATGCACGGAAGAAGCTTGAGCCGACAGTAGAGTTGGGGATATTTGTGGGGTACACTGATACACCTCACAACTATCGGGTGTACTTGCCTACCAGTCGGAGGACAGTGGTTCGTAGAGATCTCAAGTTTGATGAGCAGAAGGCCATGAGAGTTTCCCTTGAGAGGGAGATCCAACTACAGGTTGTGGAGGAACTGTTGGTTCCTAAGGAGGATGAGCCTCAGACTGATTCGGAGCAGCCACATGCAGAGGTTCTAGGAGTGGAGACATCCACTCAAGCAGAGTCTTCCAAATATGGATGAAAGCACACAAGAGAAGTTGATAAATTGTTGGAGGATGCGAGAGAGAATGTGTGAGCACCATCTTCTCAGTGCAGACAGAGGAGGTCACTTAAGAGGTACACTGGATACATGGCCCTTGCTAGGGAATGTGTTGAGACCGAGCCATATTCCTTTGAGGAAGCAGTGAAACAGCCGATTTGGGTTGATGCTATGGTGGAGGAGTATGACTCCATAGTTCATAACAATATTTGGGACATGGTTCTGAGACCAGAGAACAAGTCAGTTGTGAGTTCCCGTTGGCTTTACAAGGTAAAGCAAGCTGTTGATGGTAGTGTGGAGAAGCATAAGGCAAGATTTGTTTCTCGTGGCCTTTCACAGGCTGAGATCATGTTGTTGTAGTATATTTCGACAGAGGAGCAAGATGCTGACATTTTGACAAAGGCATTGTCAAAGTGTAAATTCGAGTTCCATAGAGACGAAATTGGGGTGGCAGATAATCCCTTTCTTGTTGAGAGGGAGTGTTGAAATATGGAAAAAAGAATATTCCAATTTAATTTGTCCTTGAATTAAATTGTGAATTAAAATCGAAATTAGTCTTAACAGCTACATTGAAATGATTAATTAAACTAATTAATTGGAGAAATTCAAGTTAGAAGTCTTTCTGAATTCATGCAAGAGTTATCCCTTAAATTAAGGAGATAAGATTGAGTTATATTTGAGTTGAAATTATTTAACTCAGTTTACTGATTTAAGTCCAGTTAAATTAGTTCCAAACTATTTGAGGAACTAATAGTGAGTTAACAATCAATTGATGCATGCATGCACTCAACTAGTGCTACTCCAGTTAACTAAAGATTCCCTCATCAAAAACTCATGCATTTTTATTCTGAGAAAGACCGAGTTGAGATTAATGTTCAAGGACAGTGTACTATCAGTTGCATGTGTTTTCTCATGGAGAAAACTCATGCATGCAGTCAAGGATTTATCCTTGAGGATTGTGCAATTTTGGAGGATGGTTTTCCACTTGGTAATAGGATAATCATCCACAAGGAACAACACAAGGAAATAGGAGCTTGGAGGGCAGAGAGGAAGGTTGAAGAGAAGCCAAGATTACCTATGAGCATTTGTGAGGATTGTACTGAGAGCTAGCTAGCTGTGAGAGCTAAGGCTTTGTATAATGCCTATGTATTTCCACCATGTATGATAATACAATAGTGTGGGGTTTTTAGTTGAGGCTTTCCCTAAAGTATTTTCATGTGTATTCTTCTTCTTCTGGTTATATTGTTCAGCTTGATCTTTAAGCTTCCACAAATTGATAGTATAAGTAGGTTATAGTATTCTACTTTGATTTATATTGCATTATCAGGTTAACCTATCACAGATTTCCTACAATTTGGTCATTAGGGAGGCATTGTGGACATGTAATGGAGAAGAGAAAAATTATGAAAATTTGAAAAAATTGAAAATCAAACAATGAGCATGGTACAGAAGGATGGTGAGCAAGAGAAGCACCAATTTTAGGGTGCTTGCATGTGGAAAGAGTGGCACTGGTGCTTCAGAGCTCTCCCGCATTGTAGATTGTAAAAATGAAAATTACGGCTAGGAGGAATTTTTTATTTAACCCTCCTTTGGTGTGTTTCTCCAAACGTACCAGTGTGTAATATATCCAAAATCACCGCATTTTTTTTAAATAAAAAATATTCCAGTGATTTTCTTGAGACACCCCTAGGCGTTTCTCTATGAGTATGGCATCAGTGTTCGGTTTTTACTATAGCACCGCTATTTTTTTAGAAAATAAAGATCACCTAGCTTTTCTCTTTAGAAGATGCCCCAGTGCATTTTGTTAATCTTACTGCATCGAGGCTTCGATGTAAAATAACATCGCATTTCTCTGAAATTTAAAACCATAGCAGTTCTCCTTACTTGTATGCACCAACACATTTTACTATGTGGAGGGCATCGATGCTATCGACTATTCAAGAACTAGTGCATTATGTTATTTAGTGCACCATGTTTTTTTTTTATTTTATAAAAAAAAATTCAACAGTGCACCATGTTATTTGCAGCATCGGTGTTTGTATGGATAGTAAAGCACTAGTGCGTTTGTAGATTTTAGACGCACCATCCAAAAAACATTGGCTAAAACATTTTCCTACCCACCTCTGCTGGTGACCTACACTACAAATAGATTTTCAGGCTATTTTTATAAGGGCTTCCACAAAAACCTATCCTAGAAGATCTTTTCCTTGCAGTGATTTCATGGCATAGTAAATCTTTTGGCTAAAGGGTTTCCCTTGGAGGGATCCCTTTCAATGGAACCAGGATTTCATGGTTTTCCTTGATTAGCTAACAAGTTGATTTAGCTATTGGTTTCTAACCTCTTGTTCTAATCCATAAAGCACTAAATAATTGAATTAAGTGGTTTTTCTACCTGATCTCATTTTTCCACTTGGTTACTCTTGATTCCATATACTTAGAAGGATAGTGCCATTGACCTTTATATCCCTCCATCACCTTTCCTTTCTTTTTTAAAAAAAAACCCTAAAAAATATCCAAAAACAAATTCGTTGAGGCTACCATTGACATCATCTTGTGCTCTTTTGACTAAGCCATAGTGATTCTAGTAGGGAAAATCCCATTGAGTTGGGGAGAGCCATCCTAAATCAAGAGGATGTTGGAATTATGGCTAATGTGTTGTCCTTTATGGCAACCTACTTAGTAAATAATTCAACATTATGGTAGTAGGATGATTATACAAGATGACACATATGTGACAGAGAGAATGAACAAATGAATATTAGTTCAAAGATAGAAGAATGATAAAGGTGAAGATTAGGAAAGTATACGTAGGTCCTGTGAAGAAAGGTCACGTACATATGTAGGTATGGTGAAGCAAAGTCACGTACATATTCTACACCATGGTAATTGGAATACCAGGGGTCTTTAAAATGGTATTGGCCCATAGTAATGAGTGCAACAATGGATATTTGATCATGTTAAAGAATACCATCGGGATTACTGAGGGACTAGCCTAAGGTATTGGCTAAGGCCTAAGATATATAAGAAGATGGAGATCAAAGTGTTATGTGTGTAATTTTTGTGTTATCTATGACTAATTTGATCTAAAAGACACAAATCTGAAAGATCTGAAGTATGGTATCATATGTGCTTGTTGAAAATATCTAACAGTGACAGATTTGTGGTGATAATGATACTCTGACATGAATATGTGAAGGTAAGGGTTGTGAAGTATGTTTTTTGGTTGCAGTGAAGGCATGATTCAGTGATTATAGATCTGTACGTTGGTTTTCCTCCGAGAGGTTGTGTACATATGCAGATATTCTTCTGGGGAGTCGCGTATACATTCCATGAAAGCTCAGAATTTGTATGCAGGTGTGAAAAATGAGAAGCACGTACATACATGGTTGTGTTTTTTAAAATGCGCATAAATATTCTATGGTTTTTCAGTATGAACAATTGATGATGTTTGATCAGTTATGTTATGTTTGTTGTTGTATGTTGATGAAGTATCTCTTGTTATAATATGTGTTTGATAGTACTGGTTGGGTTAAATTGATTATGGTATGGAATGTTGAATTGTGATGATGCTACTATGTGATGATTTGTATTTGGTTCAGTGATCTGTGATGGTTTCAATATGTGAATTAGTGATTGATTTAGTAGTATAGTGATTCAGATTCAGCTATACATATTTTGAGATTTGTACACATGTAGTCTTCAAGGGAAGCACGTACATACGCGGGTATGATTCAAAACAATAGTGTATACCTTTTGACACATTTTGATCAGGATCTGTAGTGACATGATCTGATTCTAGTGATGAACAAAGTGTAGTTGGTATACTAGTGAATTGTTACGCTCTTATATGATCTATTAAGGATTGGTTAGATCTAGTTGCATTAGTTGATTGAGATTCAATGATTGGTTTGTTGATGTTGATTGAATGATTTGATTCAGTGATTGGTTTCATAATTGTTATTTGATATTGGGCTTAAATGATGTAAGTGGGTCTAGTCTGAAAATATGATGAAAAGTGGCCTACAAGTTTGATGTTTTGAGTCAGGTGGATCCAGTATGAAATATTATGAAATGTGGTCCATAGAGGTGCTGAGGGTTGGAACCTTCAATGAGGGAGTTGAAGCTTCCTTCCAGTGGTAGCTGGTAAATATGTTCAAAGAGTAGCATCTCCCTTCTCGTAGGATCCAGTAAATGAGATCAGGGAGGTGGAGCTCCCTTCTAGCGGGTGTTGGAGAACGAGAGAAGGTTGTAGCCTTCTACAATTGGGTTCTTGCATACTAGTATGAGTCTCAATATTGTAAGATGTTTTCCTTTATAATAAAAGAAGAAAACAGAGATGATGACAGTGGTGGTTTTCTCCCACATTAGGTTTCCACCTAAAAACCCTAGTGTCCTCATGTGTTGTTGTGTTGCTTATGTGTGGTGGTTTATTCTACTCTTATTGCTCATGGTTAAGTTTAATCAATGCCTAATGAAGTAATAATGCATTGGTTCAAGTTGGGCAGATGATGAATTAAATGAAAAGTTAGTTAATTCGATATATGTTATTTGTCTTCATCACAGTCGCGTACATACCTTGGTTAACTTAATGACAATATTGTACACAAATCGAAATAAAAAATGAAATTTGAACTGAGTTTAAAATACTGATCCCCCCCCCCCCCCCCCAACGCTCTCAGTATTTTTCCCAACAATTGGTATTAGAGAAGGTCACTCCAGTTGAAGCTTGATTGCTTGAAGTGAATTAGGGACAATGAGAAAGAAGCAAAATAAGAAGAAGGAAACTCAAAGGAAGCAGTCAGTTCAAGAAAATTGCTACAATGAAAGTGATATATCAGATGTAGTGACAACTATAGATGTCAGTAGATATTAAGCTTTGGGAGCACCCCACTTTCTATTTATCAAGATTGAAGAACACAATAACAAAGAATTAGCAGGTACAATTTTTTGTTCTACTTGTGATTCATTTTCTTGTTTATGTAGTAATGATGATAGTGAACATGACAACGAATCAACTGAAAATTCTCTGATGGATAAAAGTGAAAGTAAGCATTCTAAAGAGAAAATAAAAATAAAAAATGATGGCCCTAGAAGCAGAAGAACAAGGTAAGTCAAAAACAATGGACAATGGAGGTGTGTATGTGTTAAGAAATGATAATTATCAATAATTGAAATAAAAGATCAAGTCTAATCTAAGGAACCTTGGATCTGATGTTTAATATTTAGTATGCAATGGATTCACTAAAACTTCCCCATTAGATGAAGAAGTGCAAATGAATAATAACGCATGAAGTGACATCATTAATCACATACATGATTCAACATTAAAAAGGGTTATGCATTATGAAACTACAAAGGAAGTATGGGATAATTTATAGGAAATACATGAAGAAAAACCAAAGGAAGATTGTTCATCAAGAGAACCATCAAGTAATCTTATTTCTAATAGTGTGTCAAAAGATGAACTTGATGATAGAACAACCTTTGTTATGTTAGATGGAGTTACTGATTCAGAAGAAGACAGGTTAGAAAAAAATTGTAATCTTAAAGGAAAACTTGATCTTGCTTTGAAAAGGATTATTAATCTTAAAGATAAGTTACAGTCATCTGATAACAGAGATCATGCTAAATTGGAAAATGTTGTAGTAGAATCTAAACAATATTGTGAAGGTCTTGAAGCTCGGATCATCTCTCTAAAACCTGATATTGAAAAGTCAAACAAGAAAAATGAAGAGCTACTTCAAGCATTTGAAGAACAAGAGAATAGGCTAAAGGAAGAGATTATCGTATTAAAGGAGCAAATGGAAGAAGAAAATAATAAACAGTTAAGATTCCAAGATAGTACTAATATTTTGGATAGAATTCTTAGTAGTCAAAGGACTCCTTCCATTAAATACGGTCTTGGCTTTCATGAAAGTATAAAAGGAGAATCTAGTTCACAGGCTTGTGCAAGGATCTTGAAAGATACAAAATCTAAAATTCTTGTTATAGAGATAAGAAGTCAACCAGATTAATATCCAAGGAAGATGAATTTTCAAAAGAAATCATATGCTCCAAATAATAGAAACATTAATCAATTCTCTGCTCTAATCAATAATGTTCATTGTTGAAAGAATTATCCGTCATAATTATGGAAATATTGTAGCCAATTGTAGAAGCAAATTGTTTCAATCTCAAACAAGTAGTCATCTCAAAAGAATATCATCAACTCCCAGGTGCTTAGGTTTCTTTAAGGGATATTGTTTTACTTGCAACATAATTGGTCACAAAGTTATTAATTGCAATAGAAGGAATATGAAACATAAATATTATGATTCCTCTTCTCCCTTTTATGGTCATATAATATGTTATGTTTGTAACAAGTTTGAGCATGTAGCAAAAGAATGCAAGAACAAATCAATGGATTGCAACAAATAGCATGGCAAGCAATCATATAAGAATATTGATGTCAAAAGACCTAAAAAAAATGAATCCACCAACATTTCTCATAATAATCAAAAAGAAAAGGAACAGATAAGGTGTGGTCTTGCTCTAAGCTCGTTTGAAGATGAAGATGAATGGTACATAGACAACAAATACTCTCATCACATGACTGAAGATAAGAGCAAGTTTGAGTCTCTCAAGAAAAACAAAGATAGTAAGGTTATTCTTGGAAATAGTGCTCCAGCAAAAGTTCTGCGAAAACCTAGAGCCAAAATTAATAAATATAGAAGATAAGTTGATACTTTATGAGTTCAAGGGCTAAAGAATAATATTCTAAGTGTAGGTCAAATGTCAGAAAAAGGAAATGTAATTGTGTTTACATCAACCAAATGCAAGGTTATAGATAAAGAAATTGAAAAGGTCGTAGCAAGAGGATATAGAAATATAGACAAACTATATGTGTTTAAAGAAATGAATTCTCACATAAATGAGGAGGATAGTTCCTTTTCTTGAGACTCGGAATAAAAGAAGATGGTTCCCATTGCAGTTTGTTATAGTAGTTAATATATTATTCGAATGTTTTCAAAATATTAGTTTGTTGTCTTGGAGGGGGTCAAATTCATAAACATTATCACTATTATAACTTTGACCTTGTACTATCTAGAAAGTCATTTTGAGCCTAGTCGTCACCTTAATCATTAAATTCCAACCATGGGAAGGGGTGTCAAAGTATTAAGAGTTGTTATGACAATTGTTGAGTTAGGCTACTGAGAGTTGGTTAGGATTTCTACTTGGTCATATGTCTTCAATGAAAGGAATTGTGTGAAAGTAATATAGTCATTAATATCCCAACCTTTCCACTCTATTCATCCCCTTATTCCCTCCTTCTCATCCCCTTATTCCCTTGTTATCTTAAATTCCCTTTTATCTGAAGTTTAAGACCCCTTTTACCCTGGGCCTAAATTCCTTTAGAATCATGTCCATGATAAGAGAAAATCATTCACATATCCCCTACACCCTAATCATTTCCCATACTACCTACACTCATGCCAAGCATAGAGGGCTTCTACACTTTGCAATGCAATTTCCTCTGAAATTGATTGTTTTAGTCACCATTTTGCAGACCGGTTTCAGACCACAAGGAGGAAAATTTTGGAAAACGGAAAGATGTTTTTCTTAAGAACATAACAGAGCACAATAAATTCCTCCAGTTTTTTCACAGGTGTCACAGATCAGGATATTTTATTGCATCTTCAAAGCCTATTTTCGGACTTCACAAATACTTTGTTTGAAGTCGTTGTTTTGCAGAGTATTTTCTGAGAAGTTGGAAAAGAATATAGAGAAACAGAGAGAGGCTTATCTTCAAAAAACTATCATCTACAATAAAATCCTTCCATTTTTACACAAGTGCTACTATTTTGGATATATGGCCCGTTTAAAATTCACTACGCAGGCATTACGCAGTCCATGCCCACACTATTACACGCATACTGGAGGGAAGCCACCTGTAAAGTTTTCAAGAGGTTGACATGGATCATGTGTGGCAGCCAAATCACCTCCTCAGCAGTCCACCATGTGCTAGGTTTGAAAGCATAAGTATCAATTGTTGTGCAGCTACTACACAACCTTTTGCATGCTCAAAAATCAGCCTATGTGCTTTTTACCATTTTTACTTCATGTTGATCATATTCAAAGATAATATAGTTTCTTTTAGAAAAAAATCAGTTTTAATGATAAAAGACATTTTTCTATTTTTGTTTTTGAGGAAAAGGACTTTGAAAAACAACAGTTTTCCTCCTTTTGAAGTTTGGGATTGATCCTTTGTTGGATCGAAGATGCATTGAATTTAGACATTATGGTATCTTATGTATATTCCTATTTAAATCGGTGAATATAATATGAAATGGTTGTTTTTGGTTTCACTATTGCAGTTTATTCTTGTGATTTGTTTTAATGCATATGCTTGAATGTTGAAGAGATTTCAGTGAAGTTGCAGAGATACTTATGGTATGGATGTTTCATAAAGCATTTCTTCTTAGTTTATATATTATCCTATTGTGTTATCTTCTTAAACTGATTTGAAGGTGTATGGAACAGTTACACTTGAATTAATTTCATATGCTCATGTCTAGTTGTGCCAAATATCTCAGTTTGCAAATGGAATATGTATGCCTTTGATATTTTTGCGTTTCTTCTTTATGGTCATGTATCTAAGTTGCAGCAATGAACTGTTAGTTATTCTGCTAATTTTTATGAATGTCTTGATATCCCCATCTTCACTATACTACAATTTTTCATTCATTCTAAAATCCATACTAATTGAGCCTATGTACATGAGACCAGTTGGAAATACATCAACATGTTGGACCAAGGAGGTCATGATCGCATCACTAGTTTTTCTTAGAACCCTCTACCGCCCCTACCAAAAATTAAAAATTTTCAGAACCGGTTTTTGTCAAAGATCATATTCATAAGATTTATCTCTGACTTTTCTTAGTGAGAGAGCCCCCTCAGGTTGAAGAAGACCATTCTATCAACCAAAAGAGGTTTTTGGTTACCTCTGAGTTTTCTCCTTTCAACCTGGAGAAAACTATGGAGTTCTAACACAATCCATTGTTCTTAAGAGAATACATGTAACTATGACTGTAGAAGTAACGTGAGGTAGATAACCTCAGGAAGAGCATGTGATTATTATCAGGTCCTCAAAATCACCGGTATAGAATCTCAGGGAGAGCTATGCATATGTATGCGTTGATATTGAGTCCCTATGTTGTTTTGATATTCATTTGGTATTAATGACATAACATATGATCTAGTAAAAGTAAATAGGAACATACAGTGTAGGATCAAGGGGAGTTGTAGTTATGAAAAATAAACATTTTACTTTCCTTATGCGGATATTATGAAGGACAATCATGTATATACTCAATTCTTGATCTATATAGTCGTGTACGTTTCTCTAAGATGAAGAAACAGTGGGACAGACTGAGGGAGAGGTTCTCAAATGCCTCAGTCAGTTATTATTTGGCTTTATGGTTCTAACATTGATTAGTTACAATCTGTTGATGCTCATATGTTACTTAGAAGTGGTATTGGCTTGTGATGGTTTATGAGTTGCCACAATATGACATTGTTTCTTTGGTTCTTTTGATGACTTTACTTATTGATGAAGTTATATATGAGCATGCCTTAAAGAGAATAGTTGGTGCAGGTGCAAGGGGAGAATTTTCTATGCTTCTAATAATACATTGTTGGCATTATGATTTCTTGAGCACTCATTGTTGCATAATGGTATTCATGATAAGTATATATCATTGGTAATGTTGTTGAAGAAACATATGCTGCTGAAGTTTTGGATGATGACTTTATATTGCTTAAGTTGGACTTAGTGAGATTGATCATGCTGTGTTGTTTTCATTATGTCACTAATGCATGGGTTGCTTATGGTGAAGTTATGGATGATGCTTATATGTTGTTTGAATATATGCATATGACATTGGTCAATGATGTTGTTGATCATATTTGTGATGAAGGAAGATTCTCTTTGTTTGCACACATGGTGATGATGCATGTATATGCTACATATGATATGTTTCTTGAGGATTGTGGCTCTTCTTAGATGTGGAAAGATCATGTTGATCTTGATGATATGAGATCAAGGAAATGGGTTATTAACAACGCTTGATAGCACAATCTCATTCTATGATTGGTTGCACAATCTCATTCTATGATTGGTTGATGAAGATAATTTTATACATATTATTATATCCATGTCAAGGGATATCAAGGAATTACAGATAGGGATATTATGGATGATTATTTGAGGTGAATTTTGTGAATATGTTTATGGTGTGATAATTCTTCTTTATATACTTGATTGATGTTGAAGGATCTCCTTATCTTTGATAGATGCATATGATGACATCATGATCCAAGAGAACAATATTGCTACGTATGAAATATAGCTCTTCATATATGAGGAAAAGGCATGTTACATGATGTCAAGAGGATGGTTATTGATATGTTTCTGTTATAACTACATGGATCCTATATGGTGTATGATGGTTGGTGATGACTATCATGGTCTTGCTACCTCACTATTGAGGTGTTTGGTTTTGGTCATAAATATTGTATTTGTCTCTTGATGTAAAGGTCATCTAAAGACTCCTGATGTAATAATTATTATATTCAGTCATTGAGGTCAAGTCAAATATGTTGTAATCCCATTATTATTGGAAATTTGATGTAATGTTGAGTCAGAATATGTAACCCCACTGTGTTGGGTGATTGATGTAAGCATGAGTCCTTAGTGATAGGAAATTCCATATTTGGTTGAATCATAGAGTCACATACTTCTTTGTATATCTTACAGAAGATTCAGTGTATGCTCAGGGGGAGCATGGTCAGTATACAATGTTCATATTCATTAGATTAGATCTACAATGCTCATCCCTACACAAGGAGAAAGAAGCCTTCATTTAGCATTGGTCAAACACTTTTCCCTTGAAGCCAAAGGGGGAGAGTAACCTGGTTTTTGGAGAAGAATGCTTGGAGAAAAGCTTAGTATGCTTAGAAATTCCATTGTAGGTATTTACAGGTGGTGGTGACCAAACACCAAAGTGGTTTCCATTAAGTCAAAAGCGGGATATTTTTGGCATTATTGATAATGTGTTGTCCTTGATGGAAACCTACTTGATAAAGATGTCACCATTAAGGTAGAAAGATGATTATACAGGATGGTACAAATGTGACAAAGAGAATGAACAAAGAAATATCATTTTAGAGATAGAGGAATGATAAAGGTGAATATTGGGAAAGTATATGTGGGTTCTGTAAAGAAAGGCTGCGTACATACATAAGTATTGTGAAGCAAAGCCGTGTACATATTCTGTACCATGGTAATTGGAATACTAGGGGTTTTCACCATGGTATTGGCCAAGTGACGAGTGAAGCAATGGATATTTGATCCTGTAAAATAATACCATGGACGTAAATAAGGGATTGGCCTAAGGTATTGGCTAAGGCCTAAGTTATATAAGGAGATGGAGATCAAAGTTTTATGTGTGTAAATGTTTTGTTATATATGAATGATTTGATCTGAAACGGGTGTGCACCAAGGAGCAAACAAAAGACACAGATATGAAAAATATGAAGTATGGTATCATATGTGCTTGTTTGATTTGCTTGTTGAAAATATCTAACAATGATAAATTTGTGGTGATAATGATACTCTAACATGAATACGTGACAGTAAGGGTTATGAACTATGCTTTGTGGTTGTAGCGAAGGCATGCTTTACTGATTACAGATATGTATGGCGGTTTTCCTCTTAGAGGCTGCGTACATATGCATATTTTATTATGGGGAGTCACATATACATATACAAAGTTCAGAATCTGTACGCAAGTGTCAAACATGAGAAGTGCATACATACACAGTTGTGCTTTGCAAAAGGTGCGTACATCTGCTAGGGTTTTGTAGTATGAACAATTGATGATGTTTGACTAGTTTTGTTATGTTTGATGTTGTATGTTGATGAAGTATCTCTTATGATAATATGTTTTTGACAGTACTGGTTGGTTTGAAATGATTATGGTATGGAATGTTGACTTGTGATGATACTACTATGTGGTGATTTGTATTTGGTTCAGTGATCTGTGATGGTTTCAGTATGTGAATTAGTGATTGATTTAGTTGTACAATGATTCATATTCACTTATCAGTAATTTGATATTTGTACGCAGGTAATCTTCAGGGAAACCATGTACATACGTGGGTATGATTTAGAACAGTAGTGTATACCTTATGACACATTATTGATCAGGGTCTGCAGTGACAGGATCTAGTTCTAGTGATGAACAAAGTATGATTTGGTATACTAGTGATGGTTGCACTATGATATGATCTGTTAGGGACTGGTTTGATATAGTTGCATTGGTTGATTGAGATTCAATGATTGGTTTGTCAATATTGATTGAATGATTTGATTCAATGATTGGTTTTAGAATTATTATTTGATATTGGGCTTAAATTATGGAAGTGGGTCCAGTATGAAAATATGATGAAAAGTGGACTACATGTTTGATGTTTTGAGTTAGGTGGATCCAATATGAAATATTATGAAACATTGTCCACAAAGGTGTTGAGGGTTGGAGCCTTCAGTGAGGGAGTCGAATCTTCCTTCTAGTGATAGCTAGTGAATCTATTAAGGGGCTAGGACCTCCCTTCTCGTAGGAGCCAGTAAATGAGATCATGCGGTTGGAGATCCCTTCTTATGGGTGTTAGAGAATGAGAGAAGGTTGTAGCCTTCTGCAGGTGGGTTCCTACGTACTGGTATGATTCTGTCCTAGTACAAAATTGTAAGATGTTTTCATTTATAATAAAAGAAGAAGACATAGATAACGACAGTGGTGGTTTTTTCCCACATTGGATTTCCACCTAAAAACCCTAGTTTCCTCATGTGTTGTTGTGTTTCTTATGTGTCATGGTTTATTCTGCTCTTATTGTTCATGGTTAATGTTTATTTAATGCCTAATAAAGTAATAATGGAATGGTTCAAGTTGAACAAATGATGAATTAAATGAAAAGTTAGTTAAATGGATATATGTTATTTTTCTTCATCACAGTCGCGTACATACGCTGGTTTACTTAATGGCAGTAGCGTATGGAAATCTGAATAAAAAATGAAAATTAACTAAGTTTAAAATACTAATTCACCCCCCCAGTGTTTTTCCCAATAGAGGATAGGTCATTGAGGTGATAGTGGGTGACTGTCCTAAGAGGTTCCCGTTGAATTGTGAATTATGGATTATGGACTTTATTTGTGTGTACCATTTTGGCGGTAACAATTCCTTAATTGTACTTGAAAATAAAGTCAATTTTCATGTTAGAAAGCCTAAAATTCATTATTTAGATCTCCTTTCCATCCACTATTCTTTAGTATATTTAGAAATGTTTATTCCATATGAGAAATAAACATGTTTTGGTCCTTGAGGGATTGCTCATACTCAAAAACGAGGTTTCAAGCCATTACAACAAAGTGCATCATGTCACTTTCCATAATTAAACTTGGGATGGGAGGATGACAATCATTCCTACCAACCTCTCAAGATAAACCTAATTGAATACTATCCCAAAATACTTATTTATCATTTATTGAAAATATTTGTCCAAGTAAAAAATCCCTCACTCTGAACCATTGTATTAAAAAATATGTTAGAGTAATATTATGAAATATTTATATTCAATCCCATAAGTCAAACAAGAAACTCCTAGGTATTATCATATTTATTATTATTAATGTATCGTACGCCATTATGGCTTTAGCCACACTTTCTATATCCATGGACTCTCTAAATGGTTATAGAATTCTATAGACCATTATTTCTAAAAATGGAAAAATTAAGGATGGATTAGCCACAACTAGGAAATCAAGTTTATAGGGGATATTTTAGAATGGAAATAGACAAAGAATACCCTATGTCCAAGCAAGTTAGGAAGCTACTAGAACCAACATGCATTTTGGTTGCCATCAATGCACCGAGGAAGAAGGACCATGAGATTGAATATCATAAGAGATAATTAGTTGAGATACATATAAAATATGAAGATGATAGGTAAGATTCTTAGAGTGTAGTTAGTTTTCTTATATTTTAGTTGAATGCAATGGATCTCAAAGAGTAATTGTTTGTGCAAGGAAACCAAGGATGACCCAACATAAGTAGAAACATAAATCCAAGAAATTCAGGACAAATGATACATTGATATTATGAAACTCATATTGTATTTATAAGTCCATAAGTGAACACTAATTAAAAAAATATTAACATTGGAAATGCTCCACACAATATACTTAAAGGGATCAATTACCCTCAATATGAACTAGACTAACATAATGCATAATTACATAACATTGATTGGTAAGACTGTTAACCTCATCTATATAATACAATATTAAAGTTTACACAAACTCCAACGGTGTAGATGAAAACACAATTATCTTATGATGCTTAAATATCTTTACGCCAATAGGCGTCTCTTTTTAAAAATGGCCACACTAAGCATTTGTCTACCCTTTTAAATTTAGGATGAAATCTATCTTCGTGATCTGAGAATGACATCTTCTCATCGACTTAGGTTGTAAGCCTTCCTCCATTGTGTGAATTGAATTCCATGCTACACCTATTCGTGGTTTTAGACTGTAAGCATTTCTTTATTAGGGCCTCCAAAGATTTTTACACTGATAGAACCCCCTGATTCCCTTCCTTCATCTTCTTGTCGTCATGGTAGGATTCACTACCCTGGCCTCTCAAGGTTCACAGTAGTACGAAGCACTTTTCATTCCTCCATGAACATGATGTCCATTAAGTATTGTTGGAAAATAAGTTACTTCACGACATTTGCCATGTTCATAGGGAAGATGAGCAACAAATAAGTGGACGAGCATCCACCATGTAGAAACAACATGTTAGTTACATCCAATTTTCTGTACCTGGACATAAGACAATAACATAGATGCCCATCAAGAGCTCCATTCAAAATAAATCTCATTAACACAAGAAAGACCAGATGGAAGTGCATTGAGGAATAATGTAGGGTCACTATCCTATGTGGAAACCCTCAGTGCACCTCATAATGGAGGTATAATCTCAGTTCCTTTGTCTTAACTCATTTTTCCTTTTAATTTATGATTTTTACCTTCAATGTGGCAATGTAGGTAATGAGGCTCATCAATAGGTAAACTATATGGGTCACAATGCCACTCTCCAACTTATTAAATTGAATTTTCTCACATTTATTTACATATTTTGTTATATTTTGCTTAGTGAGAAGAGTAAAGGTGAGTTACTATGTCATGTGGCCTAATGTGTGTTAAATGTGGGAATTGGAGCAATTCCGGGTTGACTTAAGTGCAGGAATTCAGAGTAGGCCAACAAGAGAGATTTTAGGAGTTGGTCTCCCTCCTTAACTCCTCAAATAATTTGAAGATTCCTCCACTCTATCTCATCAGCTCGGTGTCACTAACAACCAAGCAAACTGAGTTCATTGGCAGCCAAGCTAGTGATAGTCAAGGAAGAGTTATTCTCAAGTTAGGGAGCCAAGTATCCCTATTTTCTAGGGAGATGTTGGTAGCTCCAGTTTTGTATAAATAAGAGAGCCAAGGGACTCATTATGATTCGATTTTTTGTTGTAGCCAAGAGGCCATTTGAGCTTAAACATTTTGACTGTTATTGTTATGATGTAATTGACATTTTTATGATAATGAGAAATTTTGTTTTGATCCAGCACAGAGTTGACTCAGAGGACTAAATCTCTTGGGTTAGGACCCAACCCTAGAAGAAGAAGTTCCTCTTTTGTAG
Source organism: Pinus taeda (assembly GCA_000404065.3). NCBI lineage: Eukaryota > Viridiplantae > Streptophyta > Pinopsida > Pinales > Pinaceae > Pinus > Pinus taeda. The sequence goes on along the minus strand of APFE031509755.1, from coordinate 317,537 downwards.
TTGTATTCTTAGCATACAATGATAGTTAGCTGTTGAAGTTTATTTATGTCTTTCTGTTAGCTTAGAAAGTCAATTAAATTATTGCTTAACCTTGTTTCCATTATTTTAAATAGATATATTAGTGTTGCATTTTAGTGAAGGAAATTGTACCAGAAAAGCTTGTGACAGTAGCCCCTATCTCATCTTCCTCATGGGATCATGATTAGAGGACCCCATTCTCACAACCCCAAAAATGGAGTTTGTCTTTTGTTTATTGCATAGATTAAGTTTCATTCTTAGCTAGATAATTGTTTATGATTTCTTGGAAACATTTGTTGTTGTTATCTTGTTTTCTTAAGGTTGATGTAGCTTAAAACGTAGTCCATGTCATATATCTAATCCTTAACAGTAGATAGATCAACTTCCTCAAACTCAACTCATCTTTTTCATGTGGACATGTAGTGATTTATAAATGAAAAGAGAAATAGGTTTTATTACATGGATTGTTGATCTACAAGAAGGGACTCCTCCAACCAGCTTCACCTAGGTCTTCTCCACCTTCTGTTGAGGCATACCAGCCCATAGTCTGAACCTCTATTTTCCAGACACTATGAGCAAGTTACCTTAGGCAAATCCAACCTCCTTGGGGTGTTGGGCTTGGCCTTGGGCAATGTTCACCTTCCCTAAACCTTCTACCATTGTCATGCACCCCTCCAACACCTTATCTCACCATTCACACCCTCCAAAACCTCTAAGCTATCTTCCTGTAGTAGTTCAGGACATCTTGTAGCAGATTGGGACATCCTATAACAATTTCCTGTCGCAACCTGTTTTGACCCTGTTTTGACATGAAATGATAGGATATCCTATTATAGGAGTAGGTTAACCCCTCAGCTTGGACTCCATGACCAGAAGTGCCACATAGACTAGCATTCCCATTCCTTTCCCTCCCGCAATATCGGATAGCATTAACTTTTATATTTCTGAAGTTAATAATTAAGACTTTTTTCTACAAATCTGAATGAGATAGTTAATGCATGCATGTTGGAATTCTGAGATGATAGAGTAAATTTCTATTTTCAAGTAGTCCTAATATCTAGATTATCAATTGCAATTTTAGAATAGTTTCCTTTCTGCAATTGATTTGTGTCATTTCATAGCTAGATAATTTATGGCATTTCATAGCATTTACCATTTAGCAGTTTTCATTTCATGAATAGACAAGCATTTACTTTCCCTGCACTAGAACTAGCTTTACATTCACTGTCAGTAGTCAGACTCCCTTTAGTTCAATAGAGGACTGGTCTAGAACCTTAATGGTCAAGTGCCTCAATTGAGAAGTTTCATCGGTAGAATAATGCATTAATTGTGTATATATCATTGTCACCTCCAAGTTTGAATGAAACCTCGGGTTGATAAAGTAAAGTTGGTAGCCCTAGGAGTTGCAGCATTTTTGCTGCAATACTGAGGCTCATCACTTTTTGGTGTCGTTTCTGGGGAGGTGTCTAGGTAGATGTAATTTATTCTTTTCTTTCTAATTTTCATTCAGTAGGTAGATGTTATATTTCTTTCCTTTCCCTTTTACAATTGATTCTGAAAAACACGTAAAAAGAAAAAATCCCTTTCATGCCTCTTAGGAGTAGAGACAATTTAGGGAAATTCTTGCCAAATATCCCCACACCATCAAACAGTCAACCTTCCCTCTTCCTCAGTGATTGTTAGCTTCCCTCTCTGACTGCAGGGGAGTTAGAGCACCCATTAGGTGAACAACCAGAGATATTTGAAGAGAATATTTGGGAAGAAGAAGAAGAAGAAACCTTTCCACACACTTACATCATGGATGAAAACATAAATGAGGGTGATTTTCCCATTAGAGAGACTAATGAATATGCTAGGATGAAAAACATAAACCTCTTTGCCCTTCCTCACTTCCATGGCTTAACCTCAGAGGACCCTGATACCTTTTTGTTTGAGTTGGCTATCATCTGCAGAACTTATGATTATACCTCTAACAACCAAAAGTTGAATTTGTTCCCATCCACCCTTAAGAATGCATCCTTGTGCTAGTTCATGGGTTTACCTAGGGACAACATCACTACCTGGGCTCAAATATAGCAAGCCTTCAATAACAAGTATAGGGACTATTGTAAGTTAAAAGACACCAAAGAGAAAATCTTTAGGATGACCTTGGGACATGATGAATCTTTGGAATATTATGAAGAAAGGTTCCAACTCAATTACAAAAGGGTCAGATGCACCCTTAATCTTGAATTACTCATGCTAGTCCTTCTTAGAGGAATCATGGAGGACATTATGGAAACCATAAACATGTTTTCTGGAGGGGACATTTACCAGCTACCTTATGATGATATCAAGGCAATTTTCAAAAACCATTCTAGGGATGCCAGAAAGAATGGGTAGGGCTAGTCAAGATTTGTCTAGTTCCTCTTCCTCCAACACATCTATCAAGAGTGAAATTGGAAACATGTTGGAAGACTTTAAAAGTGAAATGTTGCACACCATGCAGATCAAGAGGAAGCAGGAGGAAGCAGAGAGAACCTTAGCTATATTTTTCCCTAGATGCACTAGAAGGCACCACAGAAATGAATGTCCATTGAGTGTTATAGAGGTATGCTCAATCTGTGAGGAAAACCATTCCTTAGATATGTTCCCTTCTCTACCTGGATTGAAGGTTATATACCAAGGGGTTGAATATGGGGCTGAACAACTCCGTTATATCAATCAAAGGAGGCCTCAAGGACCTTGACCATACTAGCAAGGCATGCAAGGGGGATTATATTCCTATTACAATCCCAATCAGAATGCATCCCTTCCCCCTTGGTGTTCTCCTAATCATCCTTCATAGTCCACACCTTCTCCTTGGTCTTATGCACCTCAATAGCCTTCCCAACCTGCCAATCAGTCATTTCATCCATATGCTCCCCCACATCCTCAGTGGTATACCCCATCACAAGGTTGGAGGCCTCCATTCAACCAACCTCCAGCCTTGTTGCCTCCACCTCCATCTCAACCATAGCTCCTTCATCTTGTTCCATCTAAGAAACCTCAGATGCCTTCTCAACCAAATCTGAACCCAAACAACAAACAAGCACAACAAGTCTATAGTGTAGAGACATCCTACCCTGCTTATGCTGTGGAAATTCAAGAAATCAACGTCAAGTCTGGAAGAGTGCTTCTAGATAACCAACCTCCATCTCCACCTAAGGATCTTCAAGAGGAAAAGGAAGATAGTGTTCCTAAAACCAATCCACCTCCTTTTCCTAAAAGATTGATCCATCATAGTCATCATGCCCCAAAATCGACTGAACTTCTGGGAGAATTGAAAAACCTGTGTGTTAAAATCCCACTCCTCCAATCCATCAAGGATGTCCTCATCTACAACAAGCTAATCAAGGAGAAATGCTTCAAACATCCTGGGAGAATAAAGAAAGACACCCCTACCATTAATTTCATTAGACAATTGTTTGACTTAATGTTGGGGAAAGTGATTTGCCCAAAGTATCTAGACCCTATAAGTCCTGTGGTAGATGTTCACATTGATGGCATCATTTCCCCCCACACCTTCATTTATCTTAGGGTTTCCATAAATGTGATGACCAAGGAGACCATGCTCAAACTAAATCTCCAAGGATCCTTAAGAAAGACCGAAATAGTATTGTAACTTGCAAACAGATCCACAGTAGCTCCCAAGGCAATTGTTGAGGATGTGATGGTCTCTATTGATTCCTAGGAGTATCCTGCAGACTTCTTAGTTCTCCAGCCCAAGACCAAATTCAATGGTCATCCTCTCATCCTTAGAAGGCCATGGCTAGTCATTGTTGATGCTTACATAAGTTGTAGAGCTAGGAACATGACCATTAAGAATGGGAATTTGTCCAAACAATTGGCCTTGTACCCTCTTGCGCAACCATACCTAGAGCATGACTTACCCTTATGGTTGGAAGAGGAGAAGGAAGATGAAGTATGCCATACCATATCCTACCCAATATATACCCCGGATGCTATTGTAGGAGGGGGAAACCTGGTGAAGATGGCCTCATTGATCAAATCCTCTGGGACTAGCCCCCCAACACCATGCCTCTATATCAGATGGTGAAGAAATATGAAGATAACCCTTGGACTGATTTGTGCTTAGTTAAATCAAGTCCTGCTCATGTCAAAATGGTAGAATTTGGTCCATCTAAAACATTGAAAATCAACCCCTCTCTCTTAGCACATAAGGAAAAGAAGTTATGTAACATGCTAAGAGATCACCTGGATACCTTTGCCCAAAGCTATAAGGAAATGGAGGGAGTGCAACATTTGGTGTGTGCTCACCACATATACATTAAGGAAGGCTGAAAACTAGTGTGCTAACCTCAAAGGATAATGAACCCAACCCTCAAAGACATAGTCAAAGAGGAACAACAGAATTTGTTGGATGCAGGGTTCATTTACCCCATCTCAGATAGTGAGTGGGTGTCTCCTCTAGTTTTGGTCCCAAAGAAGAATGAAAAGTGGGGGATTTGTGTGGATTACATAGATTTAAACAAAGCCACCAAAAAATACCATTTCCCTCTACCTTTCATTTATCAAGTCTTGGATGGTCTTGTTGGGAAGTTATTCTGTTTCCTGGATGGATTTAGTGGTTATAATAAGATCCATATCAGCCCAGAGGACCAAGATAAAAACACATTCACTTTTCCTTGGGGTACCTTTGCTTATAGGGTCCTTCCTTTAAAATTATGTAATGCCCCTGCCACTTTTCAAAGTGCAGTTCTAAGCATCTTTGTTGAGCTAGTCCATGACTCTGTAGAGATCTACATGCATGATTTCACTCCCTATGGGTGTGACTTCTTAGACGCTCTCTCCAAATTGGGGAAATTACTAAAGAAGTGCACTGAAATGAACCTATCACTTAGTCCTGAGAAGTGTGGATTCTTGATGAATGCAAGAATTGTTTTGGGTCACTCAATATCCCAGGAAGGACTACAAGTGGACCCAAATAAAATTGCCATCATAAAAAGGGTCCGTACTCCTCAAAAGAAAAGGGATGTCATGAGTGTTTCTTGGGCTTAGCTGGATATTATAGGAGATTTATCAAAGACTGAAGAAATGTAGCCTCATCATTGTTTGGATTGCTGGCCAAGGACTTTGAATTTTGTTGGTTAGAAAGTTGCCAAGAGGCCGTAGAAATCTTGAAGGACAAGTTAACTGTTGCACCTATACTCAGAGGCCCAAATTGAGCTCTTCCTTTCCACATCCATGCTGATGCATTTAAAAAAGATATAGGAGCATATCTAGGCTATATAGTTGACAAGTTGCCTTATGCCATTTACTTAATTAGAAAAAAATTGTCCAAGGGTGAATTGAACTACACTGTGATTGAAAAGAAACTCCTAGTTGTTTCCCATTCCTTGAAAAAGTCGAGACACTACATCATTCGTTATTAAACCTTTATTCATACTGACCATGCTACTATCAAATACTTAGTGAACAAGCCTGATGGGAATGTTATAATTATTAGATGGTTTCTTTTTTTACAACAGTTTTCTTTAACTATCATTGATAAGCCATGTAGAGAAAATGTAGTTGCAGATTTTTGTCTAGACTTGCTTTGCCTACAGGTGAGGAAGGAATGGTTCATGATCAGCTACCAGATGAGCATTTATTTTATATTTTGGTTCTCTCTCCATGTTTTGTTGACATAGCTAACTACCTAGCTATTGCAAAGTTCCCTCAAAATTTGTCATCCAGGTAGAAGAGTAGAATTGTAAGGAAGAGCGCCCCATTCACTTGGATTGGGGGAAATCTCTTCACACTAGGCCTAGATCACATTTTGAGGAGGTGTGTTAGGGAGGAGGGAGTCTTTGACATCCTTTTATCCTGTCATGATGGACCTTGTGGAGGTCACTTTGCAGCTAAGAGGACAACTTTCAAGGTACTGCAAGCTGGCTACTGTTGGCCCGCTCTCCACCAAGATGCAAGAAGATACACTAGTCGAAATGATCAATTCCAAAGGATGGGAAAACCTATTACCAAGGATGAAATTCCCTTGCAAACTCAGGTGAATCAAGAGCCATTTGACAAGTGGGGCATGGATTTCATTGGGCCCATTGATCCACCATCAGGGAAGAAAAAGTAAATAATTGCATGCACTGATTATTTGAAAAAATAGGTTGAGACCAAGGCTATCAAGTTAGAAACATAGGAGAAAGTGGTTGAGTTCTTAAGGAAGAATGCATTCCACAATTTTGGGTACCCTAAAGAACTAGTCACCAATCAGGGAGCTCAATTCACATCACATCAGATCGAAAATTTATTGAGACAACATGGGATAACACATGGGAACTCAGCTGCCAATCATCCTCAGGACAATGGACAAGTAGAGGTCACCAATAGAGCATTGGAAGGCATCCTCAATAAGGTTGTGAGTAGCAATACAAAAGATTGGGCTGATAGACTAATGGAGGCAACTTGGGCCTATAATAAAACTAGGAAGACAACCACTGGTTCCACCCCTTATGACTTGGTCTATGGAAAGAAGCCTCTACTCTCCATTGAGTTTGAGTACAACACCTTGAGAATGGTAGCACAGTTGGATTTGGATGTTACAAAGGCACAACAGGAGAGGCTTCTATAGCTAAACTGTCTGGATGAATTCAGGATGCAGGCCCTCCTACACACTGAATTTATCCAAGTATAGAGGATGGTTTGGCATGATAAGAACATCAAGGACAATGTTTTTTAAGAAGGGGGTTGGGATCTGCTATATGACTCTGGGTTCAAGGACTTCAAAGGAAAATTGATGATAAGGTGGTTAGGCCCATACTTGATATAGAAGTGCCATGACAATGAAGTTGTTCAAATCAAGACCATTGATGAGGAAGGTATTCCCTTGCTTTTCAATGGATACATATTAAAAGCTTACAAAAGACATATGTCCATGGAAGAGTCCATCAACACCATTAGTAAGGAGGTAAATGTGATTGGAAGTGTCCTAGCTTCCAAATCACACAATTCTTGAAAACTAATTTTTGTTTGTAAAAAAAAAAAAAAAAACAATAAGAGGCCTGGATGAAAACCTCTATGAGGTATTTGAGGCCAAATATTGGGTTGAAAACCTCAATGAGGCAGCCCAGGAGTGAAAAAAAAATAATTAAAATAAAACGATCCGTGGGCGAAAACCTCCCTTGAGGCACCCAGGGTAGGTAGGCAGATTGAAAACCTCTCTTGAGGCAGCCTGTGTGTGTTTCAAAAAAAAAAATTAGAAAAGAAGAAAAAAAACAAAAAGAATACCATGGAAAGGAACTCAACCTATTCATTAATAAATTTTGTGATTTTACAAGTTTTGAAGGCAGTGAAAGATGTAAAGATACAGGGACAACATGCCAAGTTTCATTCCATTTCTCCCTCCATCAACTCCATATCATCCATGACAACCATTTCCATACCACCCATATCCATTTTTAGGGATCAAAAATATTTTTTTTTGCATTTTCTGGCTTGGTACAAGATGTCCTGTAGCTGCTACAGGAAGATCATGTAACACTACAGGATGTCCTGAAATGCTACAAGAAATGGGACCCGATAAGAAAATCATCATGCATTCCTATTCTAGGTTTATTAGGGACCTTACACTTCATCAAACCACTAACCCATCATCCATGCATCCCTAGTCCAAATCACCATACCCATACCTAGCTCTGTCTCATTCAAGAAAAAACATAGGAAGATGTCCAAAATATAATGAAAATAAACCAGAGGACATGTCATCCCTATCCTCAGCCATTCACTACTCCATTGGATGTTTTCTGTCATCCTCCAACCCCTACACCAGTACCCAACATCCCTCTGAGAAAACATCATTGTAACAGGAAGAAAAGAGTTAGCTACAGGATCTCTTGTAGCAGCCCGTGCCATTACTATAACCAACCTGAGATTTAGTTTTTCTTCCCAACTAGAGCAAGGAGGAGTACCATCATCTCTGAACACCTTGTTTCTACTAGACAGGCTCCACAGAAGCAACAACAGCAAAGAGATATCATGCACATGCACACATGAACAGACAAGCATTCAGCCATACAAGTACGAAGAAATACACAGGAAGAGTGCAAAGGAGCACTTCCCTAAGAAACAACACAGAAGGAAAATACTCCAACATGCATCGATCAACAAAAGGTAGGCACATATATGGAAACTTACCCATCTCTTCCCTAAGTATGATATAATGGAAAATGTGTAAATGTTGAAGAAAGGTCTTTTTATAAGCTGGAGGTGGCCAGTTAACTTGGCCACCCTCAACTCATGATCAAAAAGTGAAATCTTAGTCAGCATGCCATGTCAGAGTGTCACATCAATGGGAATAAGTTAAAAATGTGGTTGAATCAGTTAATGGGGGAGTGGGTCATGATTACGAGGAGCAAGTGAATGATAACCAACAGTGGGCCAATAGTCCGAATTAGGAAATCTTGTACCAGTGCCAGCCAGCATAGCACTCCAAGCCTCAACCATAAATAACATAAAACCCAAAATGCTCATGCAATTTTTTTCCTCATTTTGAGATCAATGAGATAGGGACCAACTCGGGAATCCATCGAAAAGTTGAACCCTACTCTAGCCATCCTACAGGAAGCTACAAGAAGCACTAGAATTCCACATAAAGTCTACAAGGGGATGCTTAGGGTCAACTTGGTCATCAATTGTCATAATCCCAAGCATTATAGTGAGAAGTAAGTGGCCCATCTCTCCTATACTCATACTTATATAACTAATAAAATTTGCACTCTTTTAGTAATTATAGTCAGCTTGGGAATTAGACAGAGTTTGGGGCTATATAAGAAAAATTAAGTGGTTATAAGGAATTGTATAAATTACAGTGATCCACTAAAAAGGTTAAGCTCTCATCCACCCTGAAATACATACTCAAGCTATCCTACTAAACCTCCTGCACTTAGTTAAAACTAGAGAAGAAAATGGAAGGGGGATTCAAGAGAGGATAACCCACAGATACATCAAGAATTCACCTTCATCCCCCTGTGGTAGATATCTTCAGGACGTATCACTGGTTAGGCTTCTTTGAGTTTCTCAAGGGATACGAAGATGATATAACCTATGAGTTTTCCATGGCACTAAACCCTTAAGAAATAACAAGTGCTACCAATATGGTGAGAAGGTTGTCCATTACCATCAACCCTAATGTGATCAACAGAGTGACAGCACATCCTTTAGGGGTTCAATGGAGAAAGGAGGAAAAGGCGAGCAACACTTTGCTAAGAAAATTTTCTTCCTAAATGACGAAAATCCAATTGAAGACAAAAATGGGGTTAGAAGGGAGAGCCTTCCCTATCCCTGGGATGAGGTGGGCTACCACATCCTTAAGTAAATTCTTGTGAATGGAGACTAAGTGTAGTCTATGGCTACCAATTCAGATTCCTCCATGAGTTAAGATTCATAGCCAGAATACCTATAAACCTGATCTGGATATAAACAGGAACGCAACAAATTACAGAGATAACCATAAACACAGAGATGTCGTGGAAATAATACTTCATTTCATTAATGTAAAATACTGAAATATGCTTACAAATAGAAATGGAAATAAACCAGCTAGGGCAATGGTAGCTTATCTCTGAGAAGAGATGTGGCCACTACATGCCTTTGAACTATGTCACAATGAGGCTCGAAAGCCTATTTACTATTTAGGAACAATGGAAAACCCTAAACATCCAAAAACCTAACCTTAGAAGTTGAAATGCCAAACTATGGGCCCCGTTTGGGTAAATTGGTACATCAATTTCCTGGGGTCGTAACTTTGGCATACGATTTCCATTTGACGCGTCCAATAGCTCGTTAGAAAGATCTATCTAAGCATTAAAACTTTGGGAAGAGAAACATGGGGCCATGGACCTTGTTGCTCCCATATTTCCCAAAAACCGTCATTTAGGGCCTCAAAACGGCTCCGGAAGTTCAGGACCCGAAAAACTGCTAAAAATAGTAAATTGTGCTACAATTACGGAAACTAAAAAACTGAAAGAGGCAGTTTTGGGGGTCCAAGTGGGATAGGTGGGTGGCCACCAACATCCACCTAGATCATTCCTCCCCACTTAGGAAGCAATGGTCCCCATTGCATTGAGTTCCTCCATCTCCTGAACTTGCTCCCTAGTGAGTTGTTCTGCAATCTCGAATGTGTCCAGTAATGGTGGGAAGCATGGTCGATGATGGTCCACGTTGAACACTCGATGCAGGTGAAGGATTCAGGGAATTCTATGCTCTAAAGAATTATTTCCCACAGCCTTGGTAATGGTGTAAGGACCATGTCGGAGTGGTCCGAGCTTCTAATGGGTTCTGGTAAGGCGTTCTTTTTTCCAATGCAACCAGACTTTGTTTCCCACCTGAAACTTGTGCGATACCCCTGTGGGTGAGGAGAAGATGTTCCTATGTTCTGTCATGACCGTATCCCTTTGTTGCTGCTACTGTGTGGAGGAACACTTTGCAGGGGTCATGGATGTGGAAACGATCTTCCCCTTACTTTGGGAGCGAACCAGACAGAAAATGAATTTCCTACTATGGGAGATGAGCTTGTTGCCTTTCTTAGCAGTGATCAAAGAGGTGGCGGTAGGTGGGGCTACCTCTGGTATCTTGTATAACGAATTACCCAAAGAAATAATAATAGTGCGAGGCCTTGACTCATACACAGCATGTCGCCTCCACAAGTATGGTTGGCCTAATAATACATCGCAAACATCCAGAGGTGTAACATCACATAATACCTCGTCTGTGAAGGGTTTGATGTTGTAGGGAGGGCGGCACTGCTGGCGAACTCAGAGATCTCATCCTTGGTGAAGCCACCCGATACTGTATGGTTGTGGGTGTGGTGTAGTCGGTAGGCTCAACCACTTCACAACCTCTGCTGAAATGAGGTTCTTTTAGCTATCACTGTCAACAATGAATTGCAGTGGAAAACCCTTCACCCACATCTGTGAGTGGAAAAGATGCTCCCCCTCCTTTGGATCTTTGGGCTCCGCATCAATGATCTGCTTCCCTTTTCCATTCCCCTTGTCGGTTTCTGACTCAGGGTCAGAACATGCATCTGATTTTGAAGCCTTCAACTCGGGCACCAATGATTGCTTGGTCCGACACTCACTTGTGTTGTGAGTGGGGTTCTTATGGAACTCACACTACTTTCCTGTGTCCTTCTTCGACTTCGTGGTGTTGTTCTTTTCTTGTGGCTTTGACGGGTTCTCTTGGATTGCCCTGTCTTGGCTTTCTCCTTAGTTCTGTGATTTGGGGAAGCCTTTCCCTTGCTTCGGATTCCCAGATCCAAAGTCCCGCTTCTTTTGTTTAAACTTCTACTCAATTTTGACAGCGTATCGGTACGCCGTGCCAAGCGAGGAGACGTTCAGGAACTCCATCTCTTCCTGGATGTATCTATGTAAGAAGCCGTTGTACTTGAGTACCAAATGCAGCTCAAATTCCTTGATACCCAACTGTGTGCGAAGGGTATGAAAAATGTTTATGAAATATGGCACATCTTGGTCCCTTCCCTGCCGCACTGTGGTCCACTTTATGTATTTGTCCTTGTAGCTTTTGATAGGGTAGTACTACTCCTTGATGGCATCTCGGAATGAATCCCAAGTGGGTGTGGCTGAAAATGGTGAGCCCGTACTTTCATCCTTCTTCTTGCAGTAGGTTTCCCACGAATCCTTGATGTGAGGGGCTGCTTTGAGAAGAGCGAAAATAATCTTTTCCCAACTGGAAAAAATCATGAACAGAAAAATACCCATCCAGTAGATTTAACCATTTATCTACGATATCTGCATCTATTTGACCCTCGAAGATGGCGATTTCAAAATTAACTTGTACCTTAAAGGATGTGGTGTTTCCAGAGTAGCTACTAAAAGCTGATGTGTCACCTCTGGGTAGTCACTGAAGGATTTGTGCAAAGTTGTCCATCATCACATTCCTTTGTCGCTCTAGGGCTTATTTGAGCAAGATTTTGATAGGATCTCCTGCCCCCTCGTCTTTCTTTTCATCTTCCATGGGAGGCCGTCGAGATTTGCGAGGTTGGTCTTGCAATGGTTCGACCAGTTCAAGCCCTAACTCCTTATATCCCGACCTCATTGGGGACCCCTCTGATACCACTGATCCATATTTAAACAGGAACACAACAAATTACAGAGTTAACCATAAACACAGAGATGTCATTGAAATAATACTTCATTTCATTAATGTAAAATACTGAAATATGCTTACAAACAAAAATGGAAATAAACCAGCTAGGGCGACGGTAGCTTACCTCTGAGAAGAGACGTGGCCCCTACATGCCTCTAAACTATGTTACAATGAGGCTCGAAGGCCTATTTATTATTGAGAAACAATGGAAAACCCTAAACATCCAAAAACCTAAACCTAGAAGATGAAACTCCAAACTATGGGCCCTATTTGGGTAAATTGGTACATCAAATTCTCGGGGTTGTAACTTTGGCATATGATCTCTATTTGATGTGTACAATAGCTCGTTAGAAAGATATATCCGAGCACTACAACTTTGGCAAGAGCAACAGTAGCACATATACCCATGTTGCTCCCAAATTTCCAAAAAAATGTTGTTTAGGGCCTCAAAACGGCTCCGGAAGTTCAAGACCTGAAAAACTGCTAAAAA